>DWMZ01005931.1:0-10630 GCA_018249855.1 Eueides tales michaeli | reverse complement strand
ATAGAATAGATAAATGCACTGAAATATATATATATATATATATATATATATATATATATATATATATATATATATATATATATATATATATATATATATCTTGTATTTATCTATTAAATAATAATTATTCAGATAAATTAATTTTAGTACTTAAATTATACGTCCAAAACTGTTTTTTATAAAATAACATCACAATATGTAACAAAAAGTGTTTTTTTTTTAATATAGTTATAACGTAAAATATTTTCACACCATAATAAAATCAACGTTCTGTAAATATATCCTATTTAAAATAACGGCTATAAGATCCGTTATTTAATAATAAGTTATTTTTGTTTTTTTTCTTTAGTTATTATTTTTGATATTTAAATAAGGTGTAGAATAACTTGATGTTACAATGATAAATAAATCCGTGAATAACATTTTTAAATTTTTTATGTTGTATTTTTTTTTGGGGGGAATAATTAAGTTTATTGAAATATTTTTTAAATTTTCTGATAACAAAATAAGTTTTTTTTAATGCTAATTGTGAACTAATTTAAGCTGTAACCCAGTACTTAGCAGGGTAGGCAGAGGGAACATGGGAACCTTGTGTAAATATTCCCTACTTTTCGCCCAATTTGAATTGTGTGTTGAGTGAAGAAACTCAACATCGCGTTTATATTTCTATTGGATAATAATTTTTAATTTTTTTTAATTAATATTTTATTTGTATTAATTATTTAACTATATACTATTGACATGCATATATTTTTTAATTTTTGTCTAATAATTTAGGATAGCAACACTGTTATATATATATTTAGTATTAAACAATAGACATTTTAGAAAAAAAAAACTCTTACCAATGTTTTATAAATATATTAAATCCAATGTCTGATAAGTTTATGATAAATTATCTATCAGATATATATAAAACGTATCTTTTTCTTAATATATTTAACGAGAACTTATCAGACAGTCATGATTTAAAGTGATGTAGACTTCAAGTTACAGTAAATTTTAGACTGAAATAATTAATAATTATTAATATTTTAATATTAATTATTAATTATTAAATAAATAAAGCACATGTTCTCTTGTTTGTTGTCCAACAGTTTTCAATACAACGATGTTAGGTTATTTATTTAATTTGTATATAATTGTTATAATGTGTGATCAAAGAATTTGAAGACGTGCCTTTTGACGGTGCCATGTGGTTTTAATAAACGCAATATTTACAAATGTGGTTGTTTCTTTCTTCACTTGCACGCTGTATCCCGCACTTGGTACGGGTAGATGAAGGGAACCTAGGAACCTTGTGTTAGTCAAGTCACTACGTTTACGTCTAAAGACTAAAAGCAAAAAAAAATATGTGTTGATATTATGGGGAAAAATGTACTGATTTTTGTCGAATTTTATTATTATTAGAGGTCAGTGCAGTTTTCCCTTGCTTCTTGATTATATTGTCGAACAAGTCCTTTGCCATCCGCTCCAAAAATCTGCTATTCTAGGCTCAAACAAGTCTACAATTTCATTACTCACAGTATTTTCACTATCGGATTTACTGGAATTATATATATATTTTTATTTATTGCCTTGACGTTGTATTCCGCATATATAGGGTAGGGGACCCCTACCCTATATATGCGGAGTACAACGTCACTCCCTAAATTAAGATACTTTCATTTCCCACTTTTCACCGAATTCTCGAAGCATTGTGTAGTGAGTGGCATAACTTAACGCTACGTTTTGCCTCAGTATCACAGCGATGAAATAAAAAAAAATTATTAAATTGAGGCCTGTCGTGGCGAAGCGGCACAAGTGTGTGGCTGTAACCGAGAGGTTCTGGGTTCGATCCCCAGTCGAGGAAATGAAATATTAAATATTTTTAATTTAAATATTTAATGATTCATTTCTTCGCTCTGGTAAAAAGACAAAGCGCGGCGTTGAGTTCCACCACTCAACAGGCAATATCTCAAATTCGCCAGAAAGTGGGGAGCTGAAGTGGAACGGTGTGTCATAACACTAGGTTCCCGGGTTCCCTCTGCCTACCCTGCCTTGTGCGGGATACAGCGTCAACCAAGAAAAAAAAAATATATAAAAGATGACCAAATACCAAAATAACATAGTTATATCAAATAAATATCTGTTAGCTATATGCTTACAAGAAATCTTAGTACTTGTTTATTATACGTATAAATAAACGGGTGTCGTCATTTTTGATAAAATCATTGAAATCACGGTAGAAACATATTATTTTAAGCCAGATGTTCCATGTTTATCCTGATAGCACTTCTGAAGGCGGATTCTATGTTTTGTCATAGACAATAAATATACGACGGTTATTTCACAACTTCTTTTTTAACATCACGCTATATCCCTATTAAATTAGAAAGAAATATGTCGAAAATTGAAGTGAATGTGAAATTATAAGTAACTATCGAACATGTTTTCAGAAACTCATAAAAGGGTCAAGATTTTATATGCAGAAGTGTGTAAATCCGCCGATTGACCTCGAAATAAAATATTTTAAATTATTATTATATTTTTTTAACTTAATTCTTTTCTTTCTAATGAAGATTAAACACGCAACTACCGCGTACATCTACACACTCTTAAACAATACCTCTGCCTAATATATACATATATATGTTGGACGTGGGTAGACGTTTGCGTATGTGCCTTTCTTTTAGATTCATTCATTTTGTTAAAAAAGTCAAGTATTTTCAAATCTCTCATATGGCTTTATACGTGTTTTTTTTAACTTCACACAGTATCCCACACATAGTAGCGTTACCAAAAGTAACTTGGGAACCTGCTGTCATTCTCATTAAGAGTTCCCGTTCTCCACTTAACGTCGAATACAAGACAAGACAAGTGTGTCAAGACGTGTTGAGCGGCTGAGCTCGGTGATCTCCTTGCTTCGTTTATAGAGCGACAAAATTAAAATATATATTTTTTATTTTTACAAGTGGGATCTAACCCACACTATATATTCTACTCAATTTTATATTATTATATCTTATTAATATAATAATGTGGATAGTCACGGCGTAGGAACTTACGTTGCAAGTAAACGCCGACTCTATCCCTCTAGAACTCGGCGGAAATTGGCAAACAGAAGTGTTTTAATGGGTACTGAATGTTTTAACACTAAGGTTCCCTTACCACCCTGCTGAAACTTAGTCTATAAAAACTAGGTTCCTGAGGGAACCTGCTATATGCGGAATACATTGTGAAAGTAAAATCACTAACATCGTTTAATATTAATACAGAGGCACCAACATTCTAGAATTTTCCGAAGACCGTAGATCGTAACGATCTAATTAACGACACAATAGTTATTACGACTATATTTAGTTAGAGTTATAGTTAAATTATAGTTATTAATATAGTTAAAGTCAAGTTTGCCTTCTATATGTCAGAAGTTGATGGCATTGATTGATCTGATATGTTTTCGTTAAGATTGATTGGTTAATTTTTGATAGATAGGTAACTAATGTACCAAAATACTTAGTACTTCAAATACCATATGTTTTGTATATTTTTCTTTTTATAGCTTTGTTTCGATATTACGGCAAAGTAAATGAAAACATTCAAATATTTCCTTTCCTCTGACATTCTGTATATCATTTATGTAGTTTCACGCTCTTTCCCGCAAGTTGACTATTACAACTTTTTTGAATCACAGAATGTACATATACGTACATATAGTAAATTAAATTCTGATTATATATCGAATCTACAACCTTTTGCTCCTTAAGACTTCCTAAGAAATACATACATCAGTAGTCTCTTAACACCTATATCTTATAAAGGTGAAGAGTTTATTTCTTTGAATGCGCAAATATATAAATAATGAAATATATATAGAGAATAGAAATGATCGAAGATTCAATTTATTAAGAATTAAATAATATATAAAGTATTTTTTTTTTTTTTTTATGGATAAGACACGGCAAACGAGCGTACGGGTCACCTGATGATAAGTGATCACCGCCGCCCACGGCCCCGTGTAACACTAAAGGATCTGTAAGATGGATGGGCACCGGGGCCCGGCATTACCCAATGCGAAACGCAGTGACCAAGGTCACTACTTAACGCCGGTTTTAAATGCCGGGGGTGGTAACAATCCGGTCGAGTCTGCCCATGCGTGTTGTCATTGCTGACAATGTGATTCTCCCACTCGTACTTTAGTCGCCTCTTACGACACCATCAGTACCAGGGTGATCCTATTCTAAGCCGGGATCACACGGCAAAAATTATTATACTATTCTAACCGATTGTGACTGAGGTAAGCTTTTTATCTAATTAAGTTTTACTAAGTTTGAGGCGTGAGGTGGGTTTAAGTTCCGCCAATTAACAAGTGGCTGAACGAGTGAATTGGGCGGAAAATGGAGAAAACGGAAATGTTTTAATCGTGACAGAGTGTTTTCATATTACGTTTCCAAATTTCCTCCGCCTATACTGCCGTGTACGTAAAGAGAAACATGATATATTTAAAATATATCTTTGTTATTTCTATTTAACCATGAAAATCACAAAAACTGCATGCAAAAGTTTCTTAAATTATAAAAGTTATTTTTTTTTTAGCTTCACGTTGTATCCCGCACATGGCAGGGTAGGCAGAGGGAACTTGGGAACCTAGTGTCAAGACACTCCGTTCCACTTTTGTTCACCATTATCCACCGGATTTGAGGCATTGCGTGTTGAGTGGCGGAACTCAACGCCGCGCTTTGCCTTAATACCAGAGCAAAGAAATAAAATATTAAATATTTAAATTGAAACTATTTCCTCGACTGGGGATCGAGCCCACAACCTGTCGGTTACAGTCACACGCTTGTGCCTCTGCGCCACGACAGGCCCCATTAACATAAAAGTCAAATGCAGAAATGATTTCCACGAGTTATTCAGAAATGAATTCCACATTCAACGCTCTGCAACGTTTGCATAGAAGCGTGAGACACTTTGACCTTTAACTATTAATGCGAGTCTCAGCTTTCTATTTCCTTTATAGACATTATTTTTTATTTTTCTATTCATAATTAATATTGTATTTTTTTGTGTTTCTATAGCTTCTATTTATAGGTAAACAGTCTACAGTTGGATACATGAATTTAGATTTAAATATTTTATTAAAAATAATAAGATACAAGCTTCATTCTTTGAACGTCAAACAATATACCACCGGTGAAGTTACTGCTTCAGACTGGACTACTGTTCTCACCTCTGGGCTGGTGCACCCCAGTATCAGGTTGAACCATTTGGTCGCATACAACGTAGAGCCGTTTGAATCGTTGGAGACCCAATGATCTGTAAAGGAGCATGACACTTTGGTCCTACGTAGAGACGTATGTTCACTGTGCGACCTCTATCGCATTTATCACGGGGAGTGTTCCCCCGAAAACTCTTGGACTTGGTGCCTGCCGTTGAATTTTCTAACCGCACAGTACGTCACAAGCTAAAATACCATCTACATCATCTGGACATTTGGCACTTCATCACTGTGCGGTTTCGTAGGAATTTTCTTCCACGCGTCACATTTCTGTAGAATGATCTGCGGCAGATCGATACGAAATGGGTACCTTCAAAAAGCGCGTTTACCTCCACCTAAAAGGCCGGCAACGCACCTGTGTAGCTCCTGGTGTTCATCGTGGGCGACGGTGATCACTCACCATCAGGTGAACCATACGCTCGTTTGCCTTGTCTATTCCATAAAAAAAGCAGAAAAAAACAAGGCCGAGGTGATATGTCTTTTTTTAAATCAATTATTTTCAATTTATTATTTATCAGTGGCACAGCTTAATTTGCAAGACTTTGAGTGTTTACTGGCGGAACTTAACGTCGCACGTTGTCTTGTCACAGAAGTGATGAAATAAAAATAATACTTTTCTCCGACTGTAAATTGAATTTATAGCAGTTCATTTTAAGTCAGACCCTATAGCGTATCACCATGATTATCTTTTTTTTCTCCTGGAAATACGAAGAATACATAATCCGCTTAGGTAAATTGGGATTGGCAGAAACTCTCATTTTTAAAAACATACATATTTCCCGGAATTGTTTTTTTTTAATTTGTAGCGCTTAAAATAATTTTTGTAATAATAAAGTATTAAATACTGACCTACAAAAAAATAAGCTCCAAAGCAATGTTTTTCTTATGTTTTTTTTTGTGCAGCTTCACGCTGTACCCCGCACAAGGCAGGGTAGGCAGAAGGAACCCGGGAACCTAGTGTTAAGATACTCCGTTCCAATTCTGTTTCCCACTTTCCGCCGAATCTGAGGCATTGCGTGGTAAGTGGCGGAACTCAACGCCACGCTTTGCCTTGTTACCAAAGAAATGAAATATTAAATATTTCATTCCCTCGAGTGGCGATCGAACCCAGAACCTGTCGGTTACAGCCAATGACTTGTGCCGTTGCGCCACGACAGGACTCTTATGTTAAGTACAGAAAAATACCTACCTGTTTGGGCACAAACGTGTGACTGTACATGACAGTTCGTGGGTTCGTCCCCAACCAGAGGAAATTAAATATTTAAAATTATAAATCTTCATTTCATCGCTCTGGTAAAAGCAGAGAAAAGCGCGGCGTGAGTTTCGTTACGCAACACGCAATGTCTCAAAACGGAACGGAGTGTCATAACACTAGTTCTCTCTGCCTCTTTTTTGCTATTTTTAAAGTGTTATTCCACACTTACGTAAGATTTTTTTTTTATTTATTATTTTTCTCTCTGCCTTCCCTGCCACGTGCAGGATACAGCGAAAAGCAAAATATATACGAGAAGTATTAGAGTGAATAAATTAAACATTCTAATTGTCAAATGAGCGTGCAACAATAAATGTGACAAGTCGATTCGATCCTTACTCATAGAAATGATATATTTTATATTTATATTTTGTCTCTCTGGAAAGAGGCAAAACGCGGCGTTGACACACAATGCACACAATGTCTCAATTCGGCATAATATGGGGAACAAAAGTGTCATATTGAGAACAGAGAGTCTTAGCACTAAATTCCCAAGTTCCCTCCGCTCTCCCTGCCTTGCGCGTTACAATATGAAGCTATTACAATCGTAATTGTAAAATATAAATATATTTTCTGTCGATATATTTTTTTTGTTATATAATTTTTATCTTCCTAAATTCCGAGCTTTTCTGTAACTTCTTATGTTATACCTAAGAATCCCAAGAGAGCTTTTATAATAGAACTAGTGGATTATGGTCATTCTAACTGAAGCCATATAAATTATTTATTAAATTATATTATATATATAATTTAATATAGCATTCTTCCTTTTTTTCGTTCCTTCCGCGGCTTCGCTCGCTTGAATCACACTATTTAATTTCCTAATCTCAATTACTTTCTTATTTCAATTACATGATCATTTTCAAAATAAGATCTATAAATTGAAAACATAATTTTCAGTTAAATATATTAAAAAAATTGTAGGAATATATTAAATGGATGAAACTTTTTTATTTATTAACAGATTTAAATGAAACAAACACTATATAGTGTTTGTTAGGGCACGTTGCCAAAATATAATGAAAACTACATTTAAATATGGCGAGCTGTTTCTGTGATTAACGCGTACAAATACACAAAAACAGACAAACAGTCAAAAATTGAGAAAAAAAACACTATTTTGGGCCCTATTAATTAGTATTGTATATATTAGTATGTATTTAATATTATATTAAGTAATTGAAACTAAATTAAATACTAAAAGTTTAATTTGAGGGAAAATTCAACGCTGCGCTTCTTAATAATGAGAGCCGGTTATGCCAGAATTACGTTTTTTTACATTATTTACGATAAATTGTTCACGTAAAGTGCCTACGAAGCTCACGAGAGTCAATCGCAATATCTTCTTTGTGTCTTCTTTACATAAGTCCATAAAATTATGAATGAATTATCTATTTTGTATATTTAACACTATTTATTTTTGGTCTCCACTTTATTTATTTTGGGTCAAAATCCTAACAAAGCGTGTTGGGGTTTTGGCAATATTTAGAAGAGACATTTTCTTCTCTTGAAATTTTCTTCTATAGTATTTGTTTGTGGAGCGGGATCAGTTGAAGTATATCGTAAGTAATAAATAAAATATTTAAGCAGTCAAAAATTAATATAGTGGATATTGACTATCTCGCTCGGATCTGATTATTTTTTTTGTTGCCATGTTACCAGAGCACCCTCGAGGTTCGAACCCATCCCCATCCATCTGTGGCGTTTACGGACGCAAGCTTGTGCCTCTGCGCCACGATAGGCTTCCACCTAAAAAAATCTTTAGTAACTAAAAAAAATTATATACAAAAAAATTGATGGGAGATTTATTAATCGTAAACCATGAGAACTAAAAGAATATTAGGATATATAAACTAGGGAGCTCCGCCCCCTGTTCGCTTCGCTCGCCAATCCCCGGATTCTCGATCACCTTTTCTTCCAGCTTGCACTCGATCAATCAATATCAATTTTCTACGTCAACAACTATAATACAAAACAATCGTACAGAACAAAAAAGTATTTTATAGAATAGAGAGATATCTTATAATCTCTTACATTGGTAAAGCACTCCCTAGGTTTTTATCCCCGACCAACCACACAATGCAACAATGAAACTAATGTAAAAATGCTATGCTATAAATGATCTCTGTCTATTTTATGCAGTTTTTTATAAGCTCTATAGAATTTAAAAAATAGTAGCTATTGTACATCTTTCTTCAAAGTGAACTTAAACTAGCTTATAAAGTAAATAGTATTTCAAAGAACCACAATAAGCTTTGTGAAATACAAAAAGTTTTTACAAAGAAAATTTAAGAAACTAAGTCGAGCTTATACTATTCTAAATTGTAATATATTTATATGGGAATATATTTAACGCCGTTATAGTGCAATGGGTGTGTAGACTCTATGGTAGAGACTTCATTATTTTCATTTCCTTACTGTGGTAACAGATGTATACACACACTTTCTTCTTTATGACTTAGTCATATTTAGATATATATATATATATATATATATATATATATATATATATATATATATATATATATATATATATATATATATATATATATATATATCTATAACGATTAAGTATCTTGTTGTAAATAAATTAATTTAAACATACACATATTACAATTAGCTCACTTGCAAAACATAAACTAAACTAAATCTAATGAAATGTTATTTACTAAAGAATTAATTCCTTCGACCTTACACACATGTCTAATGTTGCGATGTACGTACCTACACAGTTCTAGCTATACATTAGCCTCATTCCGTACTCCTGAAGTAATCACTGCATTTTGTCTGATCAGATTAGTTAAAAAATATTTATTGTTATTGAAATTATAATCTATTGAATTAGTGACCTAATTGTATGTTAAAATAGAGTAAAAATAGAGTGGCGCAGGGGCACAAGCGGGTGACTTTAAACGCTGGGATCAACTCTTATTTCTGGATATGTAAAAATATGTTCATTTACGACGCTCTGGTAATAAATCAAAGCGTGTAGAGTTCCACCTCTCTACATGCAATGTTTTAAATTCGAGAAAAATGAGGAACAGAGTGTCTTAACACTAGATTCCCAAGTACCTTCTAGCTACCTTGCTAGGTACAGGATACAGCATAAAATTAAAAAAAGCAGCAATTTCATTGTTTAGTACGGTAAATAGTAAAAAAAGCTATAATTCTTTTTAAAATATTTGAATTCACTATCAAGTACTAAGTCATTTATTTTCAATTATTTAAAAGAAAAATAGTTTTGTGAGATAGACCGTAGAGTTCAAGGACACGCCTACGTACTCGTATATATAAGGGAAGCGTGCATCTCTGTAGCAGTAGTCGTCACCGTAGCGCCGTAGCCACGTAGCGCATCTACGAGCTGAACAGGTGGGTTTTACATCTGAAACTATTATTTAGTACATATATTTCAATTATTAATTATATAATAAACGGAAATTACTTTAAATTATTTGATGATTTTGGGTTCAATTCCCTGGAAATTGGAGGATATTTCTCTAAAATGTTGTCTCTATGGTCATGTGCGATTGAAAAAAAGTGCATATTGTCTCTTTTTTGGACTCATGTTTCATTCTTCTTATAGAATTGTAGTCAGAGGAATTCCAGTATCGGGATATTCCGTTCTCTCTTTTCCGTTTAATTGTCGGTCATGAGACGGAGAAGTGTTGGGAGTGGTACCTTTCCTTGCTCTGGTAATTCATTGCCTCGATAAGGAATCAAGCCTCACATCTATCATCTAGTTTACAATTTCGATAATATTATAAACAATAATTTAACGTGTGGTTAACTTTAGTAAGATGTTATACGTAACTTACATGAATACTTGAGAATTTTATCGAACTTTTGTGCGCTTTATATGTAATATACCATTTTTAGTAGAGCCGAAAATATTTATTTTTTGCCTAGACGTTGCGGAACGCCACAACCTGTCGTGGCGTGTGTGCGTCACGACAGGTTGTGGCGTTCGATTCTCGCCAGAGGAAATGAGATATTTAATATTTTCATTTTTAAATACTGCGTTAAGTTCCTCCACTCATCAAGCAGTGTCTTAATAATTCAGTGTATCCCCCTGAGGGAATGAAAATGTTGTAATGTGAACGATGAGAAATAAATATTCTTAT
>DWMZ01005930.1:0-10630 GCA_018249855.1 Eueides tales michaeli | reverse complement strand
TTGGCCCTACCTGAACACAATGGTATCGGTTTTGTGATACAATCTCCCACAATAATACAAGCTATTAAACGAACGCTGTAATTTCCTGTTCTATAATTTAACTGTCCTGAAAAATGTATATACGATAAATTTATTTTCAATATGTTGATGTAAATGAAAATCGAAATTTTCATTTCGGCTTCCCGAAATTGTGGTTTATTTTTTAAAATTAAATACATCGGTCTGAAAAATTACAGTTTTACATACATACTAGCTTTTACTTGCGTCTACGTACATATAGTGAAATGTAAATATGTAAGACTTGTCGTACAAAATACACGACCTATGCTACATTGTTAACTTTGCCCACATGGTCAAATGGGAAAAAATAGGACTTGTATATGACATATTATATCACATTATAGCATTCATCGAAATGGTCAAATGTAAATAACTCAGTTGTTTGTCAGCTCAAAAATTTAAATGTTATATTTATCGAAAGGCAGTAATTTTGTAGGGAAGGTACACATAAAGATACTTCACTAACTCTTCGCCGGATTCTATTGGCATTATATATATATATATATATATATATATATATATATATATATATATATATATATATATATATATTACTGTGATTAATACCGCGCGAGGAAATAGAAAATAAAAATAGTTGATATTTAATCTGCTCAAATAGAATCCTAATCCACAACAGCCTTCTTCATAACGCTTTTTATCAAAATTCTGCTACTTTCCTAAATGCGGGATTCAGCATGAATATGTTTTTCTCTTGTATAAATATTTACTTTCTTCCATGTTCCAGTTAAATTAACGAGCAGGTTTCATACATCACATTAATCTTAATTAAACTCTGTAACGTCGTCCTATCAAATGCTAGTGTAAGGAGCATATTCTTTAGTTATCTTTGTTGTATGTAAATTGTAATTTCTTTACTGTATTATATTATTATACGTTATTTTAGGTCAAAGTCATAATTTCTTTGCTCTTATAACAAATTGAGTTCCATCATACTGCGAATAAAATGCTTAATACTAGATTCCCGATTCTTTCTGTCTACTCTGCAATTTATAGAAAGAACGTGAAGTCGGTACTAGCCTAAGAAAATTAGGTCACAATAAAAAAATTACAAAAGCAAAGCCGGGAGCAATATATAATATGTACTATTTATGTATGTACATACATTCTATACGATCATTACTTAACCGTTCACAATCTAGCCACTTCCTCCAAATTGGCAGGAAAGAGCTATTCAAAAAAATTAAAGTGATTTTAAACCTTATATCAAAACCATAAAGTTCATTCTTTAATATCAGTAATATATTGTACAGTGCTAATTTACGTAATGCTGATATCCTTCCAATATTCAAAATGTAATTCTTAAAATATTATCTTGGTAAGATAAATTATCTTGTTTTACAATTGCTGATAGCCTAAGATATGAGGGCTGTCGTGGCGCAGGGGCACAAGCGTGTGCCTGTAAACGACGGTTGATCTTCAATTGAAGAAATTAAATATTTAATATTTTTAAAGGAAATATTGAATATTTTCATTTCTTTGCGCTATTAATACGGTAACACGCAATGCCTAAAATTCGATGGACAGTGGAAAACGGAAGTGGAACGGAGTGATTTAACACTAGGTCTCCAAGTTCCCTCTACCTACCCTGCTATGTGCGGGATACATGAGCATGAGCAGCGTGAACCTGAAATGGTTTTCCCCTTTCTTGTTGAAAATGATCCTGAGGTTTTTATTTTTTTCTGCTTTTACTGAGCTTCACGCTGTTTTCCACCATCCCGTCAGGGTAGGCAGAGGGAATTTGGGAACCTAGTGTTAAGACACTCCGTTCCACTTCCATTCCCCACTTTCCGCCGAATTTGAGGCATTGCATGTTAAGTGGCGGAACACAGCGCCGCGCTTTTCCTTATTACCAGAGCGAAGAAATGAAACATTAAATATTTAAATTGAAAATCTGACTCAGACTGGGGATCGAACCCAGAACCTGTCGGTTACAGTTACACGCCTGTGCCGCTGCGCCACGACAGGCCTCATTAATTAAAAGTTGTTATGTATTTTTTTTGGGTTTTGTCTGCTTTTATTTTATTAATTTATGTCTTCAGTTTCTTTGCACTTGAATTTAACCCTGCGTCTGTTGGAATACGCGTTTTAATTATTTTTTTAAGATTCCTGAATCCGATACTTGACAGGATAGGCAGAGGGTGACTGACTCACCTAGTGTTAAGGCACACCGTTCCGTTTCCCGATTCCTCGATTTTCGCCGATTCGTGTTGCGGAACTGAACGCCGTAAATATTATATTTTTATTGCAATTATTGAAACCAAATTATGAATCATTATTTGGTGCTATACGTTTTTGGAAACCCGACATTTCCCACACTTTACAGTAGTCCGCACGGGTAGACTAAATTTATATTATTTATTTCTTCGTTAGATAAAGCGGAGTTTTAAACTCCAATACTTAACAAGCAATGCCTTCTCAGAAAGTGGAGATCGGAAGTATCTCATTAGGAACGCAGTGTCTTAACATTAACTTCCCAGGTTCCCTCTGTCTACCCTCTGATATCCCTTCCCTCTGTATACATAGTACAGAAGCACAAAAATATAATATTATTTATAATCAAATTTGATTTAATTTATTGTCCTTTCATAAAATGAAGCTCCAGTCTTAGTTAAGAATTTTGTTACAAGTATATTATATGAGTTGCAATTTTGCATCTGCTCGAGCAAAGTTTGAGCATATTTCATATACTTTGGTTTAGCTTTTAGTGAAACTTCATTTTCTACGTATATTGTAATTAATTTGCTCTTTGTTTCTCATTTAAAGACATAAATTTTATGAAAAACAGTCCTCGCTCGAAACTTTGTTTACGGGCGGGTTCATAACTTTAAAGCGTTAAATATAAATTACCGCTTTCCGATGACGTCGTGGGTATTTTGAGAAATATTCTAGATACTCTCTCTCCCCACTTTCTCTCCTTCTACCTCTCTCTCTTTCTTTATACTTCCAAATCTACTTTACTTCTGAATTCCAGTCCCTCAATATTGCCTTCCCTTTCCCTTCGTTTCCGTTTTCATTCAGTTACTTTTTCACAATTATAGTGAAATTGTGAAACAGTGTCTGTATGAGAGCGCAAACGAATATTCAACACGCAAAGCTTCCAGATTTACGTGTAAAGCGGCAGATTTTAATGGCTTAGCCTCGTTACCAAAGCGAGGAAATGAAAATATTAATTATTATATAGCACGGAGTGGGGATTGAACCCACGACTGTCGTGTTTAAAGTCACTCCCTTATACTCCTGCGCTACGTTGAGTATGATTTTTTTATTTTTTTTATTGTATATGCTGCGTAAATAAATGATTTACTAAAGCCAGTATCTAAAGTCTAAATTAATATTGACGCATTGCATGGTGGAATTCAATGAAGCGCCTAGCCCCGTTACCAAATGGAGAAAATGAAAATATTAAATATTTCATACCACATTTATTTTCTTAAAAGTTACATAATAATTTTTTGTATATATTTTCCTTTCACTTGTTACCCATAATTCAAAAATAACATATCATAGGTTTATATCACTTTACAAACATAATTTCGAGCTTACTTAAATATCAATAAATCCTAGTTCTTTACTTTCATTACTGAAGTGTCACGTCAAATTTATGACCTACACTTGAATAGAGATAAAGGTGAGAATTTATTAATGCCACTGTGAGAGATTATGTACGTAGTGAATTATTTTGCCTTTTAGTTGATTTTCTGGTTTAGTTTGCTAAAATGCAGCGTTAAGTCACGCTAATTAAAACAATATTCTCTTATATAAGTGAAGCGAGTCCTGTCGTGGCGCAGGGGCACAAGCATGTGACATGTGATGTGTATGAGAAAATGAAATATTATATATTCTAAATTTAAATATTTGAATTGCGCTACTTAACACGCAATGCCGCATATTCAGTGGAGAATGGAGATCGAAACGGAGTGTCTTAACACTAGGTTTCTAAGTTCCCTCTGCCTATTCTACTATGTGCGGGATGCAGCGTGAAGCTGAGTTTTATAGTAGAGGTAGAGGAGGACGAAAATGAATAACTGGGAACGGGGTGTCTTAGTACTAGGGTCCTAAATTCCTTCTTTGTATGATATAGGAGATGTAAAATGATATTTTTACTATATTTACGCCTTTTATTAAGCAACATTTCCTTTTTCAGTCCAAATTGAGAGACGTTGCGCGTTAAATGCCTTAAAACTATATTTCCAGTTCAATTCTACCTACCCAGCTATCTGCAGGTTATCTGTTTATTTATTATTTTCCTGAAAGAAAGCTGTTGATTAAAAAAATATTTAGAAGTTACGATGCCGTTCCTCAAAACGTTTTTCTTTTGACATCGAGGGTTAACAATAATCTCTTGAAAGATTTATATTAAATTAAAATGTTGAATCTACATTTACATAAATTTTCGCCAAGAATTGATTTAATATTACAAAAAGACCGGTTAAGCCTCAATTGATATATAAAATTAATTGCTTGAAACGTCGAGACCATCGTGGCGTAGAGATAATTGTGTACTGTAAACGCAATGGTTTTGGGTTCGATTTCTACTGAAGCTGAAGAAGAACAATTTTCGTTTACTTTCTTTGGTGTACCGAATGTCTCTAAATTCAACAAGAACTTAATGTCTTAAATCTAAACTAATCTGGGAAACTAGGAAACAAAGTATTTATCATAAAAACTTCGTTTCGCCGCTTTGGCAATATGTGGCGTTGAGTTTCGCAATTCAATGTGCAATGTTGTAAAGGTCTGTCGCGGCGCAGCGGCACAAACCCGTGACTGTAAATGCGACAGGTTGTGGGTACCCTACTCGAGGATATGAAATATTAAATTTCAAATGAAATACTTAATATTTTCATTTCTTCGCTCTGATAACAAGGCAAAAGCACATTAGAATACCTTTGTACTAAGTTCTTGTTTACCCTAGTATGTTGGAGTCAGCGGGAAAATGTTTTTTTTTAAGAAAAGTATTTTATTACAGTGATATTAATTGTCAAAAAATGTTCAAACGAATTTTTGTTAATTTCAAATTATTTTTTTATTTATTTATTTTTATATTAAATATTAAGTGTCTCTTAAGCAGATCTGACTTCCGAGCCATTGATAATTTACGTTAATTGAAACTGCTAGCAAAAATATGTTCAAATGAAGAAAATAATATGGAAAAGAAATTGAATTTGAATGCAAACCCAGAACCGTTTGATTTATGGCTACATCAGACAAAAGATTGCGACCATCATATGAAAATATTACCGTCACGTCCCTTATAAGCCTATCACGTGTGGCTTCACGCTACTGTACCATATAAACTGACGATCTGTACGAGGTTAACATATTTTGTTATGTAAACGATATTTATTTTTTACAGTAATAACGGTGTTAGTCATTTGGATTTACTTTTGTATTTTTTATTAGAGTGAGGAACGGGTCGGAGTGTCTTGAATAGGTTCCCAAGTTCCCTCAGCCTTCCCTGCCATGTGTGGGACACAGCTTAAATCTAAACAAATTTTATTGTAGAGAAATTAACAATGATTATAGTTTTAAATTAATTGTTGGGCGTTGTCTTTTGTCTTATATTGTTTTTATTGAAATATTATGTAATGATTTACATTAGAATCTAGGCATTTGGATCATAGTTTTTTATTAATGTTCTTTTTAGCTCATTTTTATTAAGTCATTAAGTTACTGTAATAAGAACTAAATAATTGTTTTTTTTTTGCTTCACGCTGTATCACGCATTGTTATGTTCGTGTAGGCAAAGGGAATCTAGGATAGGATACTCTGTTTGTCACTTTTCGTCGATTTCTTGTAACATTGCGTTTTGACAGAACTTAATGCATTTCTTTGTCTTATTACCAGAGTGAGGAAAAGTAAATTATTCAATATTTATGTTCTCCAAGTGAAATTCGAACCCTAAACTTCCAAGTATACTATGACACGCTTGTACCTTTGTGAAAGGACGTCCTCACTCACTCTCTCAGCTTCACGCATTGTCCTGCATATGGCAGGGTAAGCAGAGGGAATCTGAGAACCTAGTATAAAGACACAAAGTTTCGTTCTCCGCTTTCCACCGAATTTGAGTTATTGCTTGTTGAGTGGCGGAATTTAACGCCGGGCTTTGCCTTTTTATCAGAGCGAATTAGTATCATTTCCTGAAGTGGGGATCGAGGCCACAACCTGTCGCATTTACAGTGATAAGCTTGTGCCTCTGCACTATGGCAGGCCTCACGACATCCTGAATATAATTATATCCACTTATGCTTTTCTATAGGAAATTCACAATATATTGAATTCATATATAACGTTAAAACATAATAAAAATGATAAAAGGCACTCGCTATCATCAATTGGTCGCAATTTGGCGTATTCTGGAAGTGTTTGAATCAATCAATCACAAATCGCTTCCAAGCTTCAATGTAAGTAGACTTGTGTGTATTTCGACAATTTAATAATAAATGTAGGTAGACTATCTGTTTTACTATAGGTTAAAATTTATTAGAAAAAAAATATAATAATTGTGATATGCCGTGGTAATAATTATCTATAGTATAGATTTATTTTCCATCATGCTTTGTTTCGCTTACAGTTTTTTCTGTAACACGCTAATTACATTGAAATAGGCAGACCCCGGAACTTAATCTTAGGACGGTTCCCACGTACAGCTAAATGTAAAGCATTCAGTATTGAATAGCGAAACTCAACGCCGCGAAATATCTAGAAGTAATTAATAACTACCAATTTGACTCCCTTTTGGAGAAATAAATTATTTTTAGTCTACAACGTAAAACAATCACAAGCTTAAAAGACAAGACTGCAGCAAAACTAAAAGTATATCCCAAAATAAATCTGTTAACTGTTTTCAGCTTATGTAAGTACAATCGTGTAACTCGGGACATAAAACAAGTTTAATGGCCGATGTACTGAAACTGAGACATAAATCTCTGGTATCTATGCAGTTTTATAGTCCTGTAAGTGTTTACGGGTAAGGTAAGGTAAGGATTTGGGGATTTTTTCTTTATATAGAACGTTTGATAATAAACGTGACGGTAGTGCGTTTGATACCAACTCGAGGTAACAATTATATATGTTTAATTGCTTCACACTGAGTCTCGTACTTATGTACAGGCAGAGGGAACCTGGGAACATAGTATTTAGCTAGGAAAATTAAATATTTGTGGGATTTGAAGAGAATAGGTTAGCCTTTTCTCTTTCTCTTATGTTACTGTCTGTGTTCATCTATTTAGCCTTATCCATGTCTTGGGAGTCTGACTAAACGGTTATTTGACTAAACGCGACAGTTTGTGGGTTTGATACCCACTCGAGGAAATGAAATAAAAAATAAAATTAATTAATTAATAAAATAAAATTCTAACAGATTGAAAGCCAAAACTAACGTAAAACTCACAGATAAAAAGAGGTTTAATCAAAAACCTTTTGTACATTCATCTATCATACTCTTTCATTTAAACGACACGAAAAAGTTGGATGTAACCGAGTTGAAACTTTTAGAAAAAATTCCAGTAAAAAATCGTATCTACTGTCTCGTTCCTATAAAAATGTAGACTACCTCTAAAATTCAGGCAATCAATAGTTTTTTCTGTGAAAATGTTACATTTAACATTTTCAAATTACTTCGGGTTTGGGCTTTCTAATTAACATTGCATAGACCATCGTAAACCATGTTTATCTATTAGTTTCATCAGTAACGAGAATGTTTTCAACATCGCCGGCTTAAAGTATAAATCTGATAAACCCTTTTTTGTTTTCGTTATCAACTTTTATACCAAATTTTTATACCATTTCAAAAAATACCAAATTTGATATAGCAGAGAAGGCGATCATATACATATATGATTTTTTTTCACAGTTTTTCGCTGCAATCCGCACACGGCAAGGTACCACCTAGGTATACGTATATTATCAGTAAGATTTTGCATAGTACTATATTTTTTAAAAACGTTAAACCTTAACTTACCTGATTACATAAATAAGAACGAAATCAACTTAATAATGACAAATAATTATTCTCTAGCTCATTCACTTAACTTCACGCTGTATCGCGCTCAAGGCAAGGAACGTAGTGAGATCTTGGGAACCTAATGTACACATCGTTCCGTTTCCCACTTTTCGCCGAATGATACATTGTGTGTTAAGTGGCGGAATTTAACGCCGCCCTTTGGCTTGTTACCAGACCAAAGAAAGGAAAACATTAAATATTTACATTGAAAATATTAAATATTTTATTTCCTCGAATGGGAATCGAACCCACAACCTGTCGCGTTTACAGTCACATGATTGTGCCTCCGATGGGAAATACTAAGCAAAAATTTCCTTCTGCTCACAGGCTAGTAAGAGAAACAGTACTGATGAAAAACTCAAATAAGAGTGAAAAGAATTAAACGATAATTTTAACTTTCCCGCGAAATGGCTTAATAAATTCATTATTTATGTTTTATGTATTCATTGCTTTTTATTTTCTACATTCAACTCGTAACACCTCAAAAACTCAGCGATAAGAGTGGCACGTCTTAACATCCAGGTTTCCAGGTTCCCTACGATTCCTAAGATGTATAAATACTACATAATTATTTTCGATATACTCTTCGTTCCATAGAAGAGTAGGTAGAAACAACCTAGTGGCAAGCATCCTGTTATTATCGATTCTTGTAACAGACTTGTAAATTAAAAATATTAGCTACTAAACAGCGTAGTAATCGGCGTTGAGTTCCGTTACTCACTACGCAATGCCTCAAGTTTGACAGAAAGTGGCAACACACGAAACGAAGTACCTTAGTACAAGGTTCCCAAGTTCCCACTGTCTACCCTGCCCCAGTACGGGATACAACGTGAAGCTGATAAAAGAAAGCAAATTAATTAAGCACATCTTTTAAGGCAATATGTTATTAGACGTAGATTTAATTTACGCTTGTGTTGAATTTTGCTACACAAGAATGTATGGAGTCCATAAGGGATTATACGTGAAGCAATTTATTTAATAGCTCCTTTGTATTCGAGTATATGAAGTAATGATATATATGTAATAAAATATCTATTGTTTTAACCTTTACTTTGTATGCCGCTCATAGCAGCGCTGGCCGTGGGAACTTAGGAACCTATTGTTAAGGAACTATGTTCCCATTAACGAGCAAATTAAAATATTCAATATTTTATTTCCGCCACCGAGAATTGAACCCACAACTTGTCGCCTTTCCAGTTACACACTTGTGAACCTGCCTCATGACAGGACTCATTATTATAATTAGGAATATTTTGTGTCGAATCTCTCTGTTTTCCGTTCTATGAGTCTTATACCGTATGCAACACGGCAGCCAGAGAGAACATAGTGTCTTTACACCATGTCTTGATTCAATATGCTAAAATTTATTGACTTTATGTAAACCGATGTGCCGTATAAAACGTAATGACTTATCACTGTTATAATTTTCAATGTTAAATGCGACTGTGAAAACTACATGTTGTAGCTTCTATTCCAATTTAATAAAATTAAATTGTTCATAATTTAATTTTTTCGCACTAGTAAGAAGGCAAAGTGCGGCATTGAATTCCGCCATTCAATACGCAAAAATTCAAATTTGACGGAGAGTAGGGAGCGGAGTATCTTAATACTAAATTACTCTTCCATGTGCTTGATACAGCGTGAAGGTATAGCCAAAATCATCTCTTCAATAATGTTATTATTATGAGGTTCAAATTTTAGAGCAAACACAAATATTAATACTCTTGAGCTCGAAGCAGAGTAAGCTTGTGAGCCAAGTGTACACTTTAGGGACGCCTTTACAAAAAAATTGCCCGAGTTCAACATCGATAATCTATAATAAACTGAGACCTATAGTGGCGCAGGTGTACAAGGGTGCTGTGAGGGTGTCCGATCCACATTCTAGGATATGATTTTTTTAATATTATCAATTTAAATATATGAAAAAGAAGTGTCTTAATAACACTAGGTTTCCAAGTTCCTTCTGCCTATGCCGCCATGTGCGGGCTACGTATACATATAAACAAAATGCCACACCATTATCGGCAAGTCAACACTTAATATTACCTGTAATTATAAAATGTTAACATTAGTTTAATTTTTATTATATTGAGGTTTATAATATTTCTCTATAAGCAATAGAAACATTTAGTTTAGCAAAAAATATTTAACCAAAGTAGAGGCTGTCATGGCACTTGGGCGTAATTGTGCGATTGTAAAGTCCGAAGGTTGTGGATTTGATTTATTCTCAGGGGGTAAGAAAGTAATAAAAATATTCACTTTTTATTTATAGTAATGAGACAAAACGCGGTGTTAAATCTAATACTCCATGCACTTTTTTTTACACACATTTAATACACACACGCACGAAATGTCTCAAGAATTCGTCGGAAAGTAGGATTCCTCCCGGATTAGAGGAACACTAGGCTCTCCAGGTCCCCTGGACTACCTTGGTATGTGCATAGTACATCGTGATGCTAGTATACAAAATAAACTAAAATATTTTATAGTCGTTTAACTTTTATAAATACAAACTCGGTTAAGATGAAGAATTTCATGAGATTATAA
>DWMZ01005929.1:0-10630 GCA_018249855.1 Eueides tales michaeli | reverse complement strand
AATGCCGGGGGTGGTAACAATCCGGTCGAGTCTGCCCATGCGTGTTGTCATTGCTGACAACGTGACTCTTCCACTCGTACTTTAGTCGCCTCTTACGACACCATCAGTACCAGGGTGATCCTATTCTTAGCCGAGATCACACGGCGAAATACCGACCATAAGTTTGTTTTTTATAATATGAGCCCATAATGTGTTTTTGAAACCAATATCAAGTAAAAGGGACATACACATAATATTGGACAAAATTTTAGTAGACAAAAATTAAATGTTAATCAGAATTTTGTTTTTTAATCCGAGGCCAACTATGAAGCTTGTTGTGGCGCAGGACCACAAGCAAGTTACTATAAAAGCGACAGGTTTGCTTCCAATTCGAGGAAATTGAATATTTAAATATTTTCAGTTCTTCGCTCTGGTAATTAAGATAAAAAATAGTAGGAACCAAGTGTCTGTAGTGTAATTTATAATATATAAAAAATATAAACACTACGTTTCCATGTTCCCCCTGTCTACCCTGCCATGTGGGGCATGACAAAATTTTAATCTCTATTGACATAAATGCATATATTACAATATCTTTACAGAGATAAAATTACTAGTGACGTGATGCACGTCACACCGCAGACTAGCGTGTCAAACGTACCTGTCAGAGACAACTCGCCCATAAATGCAGACGTTTGTTTTTAATGCTTAATGAAATGCCATGTTTTGTCTATTTAAAAATGTTTTTGTTTTCTTTCCTCTTATGAATTGAAAGTATTGTACCGGTATAATTACTTCTTTGATCCATTGAATTGCATTCGAATGGAATTCTTTTTCATATTAAAGAGTCATTTACTTCTCATTTTGTTCACAAATAAGGTAGAAATACAAATTACAAAATGTTCTTTTTATTTTTTATAGTTGTATATTTATACCTATTTGATAAAAAATATATATAAAATAATATATTTATTATACTTAACACATTAGTTACTGAAATCCATTTCCAATATTTAGCATATAATTATCTGTTTACAACCCTAAACAAACATAATCCTCATAGTTATTTGTCCTAGTAAATGCCCAAAATAAATAAAACTTTAGATTATATATAGATAAATAATTAAGAAAATGAAATGTAAGAGTATCTTAATATATAACGTATAACATTTTTTTTAAATAATATTAGAAATCTATATAAACATAACTTAAGATCACGGAATCACGATCATCATATTGGTAATTGTTTTAATATTTTTAAGAAATGACTTGATTTTAAGGGTCTATCTTAAAATCAAGTTATTTCTTAAAAATATAAAAAAGAATAATTTATTTTTTAAAGGGTCTACCTTAAAATCAAGCTATTTCTTAAAAATATTAAAAAATACATATACTATGTTATGTAATATAATGCTTTCTTGTTTTTCTTATGGAGTTTTTTGTTCTGGAACCTAATATTAATACAATTCAATCCACACTTTTCACCAAATTTTGAAGGCACTGTAGGCACTGTGTTGTCTGTTGAGTGGCGGAACTTAACGCCGCACTTTGCCTTGTTACCAGAACGAGCATGTGAAAATATGTATATCTATCTATATTATACCTAACCTTTACTTTTACCTATTGCACCACGTGTTACCGCCACAATTGATTTTACAGCTATGTTTTTGTCAATTGATTTTACAGCTATGGCTTTCATGTGTCATTTGCAATTCTTTCATTTGTAAATAATAGTACTTCATGTATTTATTATTATTTTGTTAATATAAACCTTAATAAGTCTTTAAATAAAAATCCAAAACTATATTTTTTTATTGGTATTTAATTTACTAAATTTAATAACGTATAAAAATTTGAACGAAGCAGGGCTTGAACCCGCCCCTCTTGGAAACCGTCCAAGCGCTCTGACCAACTAAGCCATTCGTTCTCACCGAGCTCCGTTGAAATTCTTATATGCTTGTTTTTAAATTTAATATTTTTCCTTACTAAGTGTGGAATAACACTTTAAAAATAGTAAAAATATATATCTGTGTCAAAAACGACTTTACCGATTTAAGCGTGATTTTAATTATTATATTTGGTAATTTTCTCTAAAGATTTAAAATTCAAGATTTATTAATAAAAAGCTATATCAATATAAAGTATTTTGTAGCTTTTAGTAAACAAATAACTGAGTAGCTCAAGAAGGCGGAACCGCGAACGGGACGCTATAAGGAATTAAATTTTATTAAACTTTATTTTTTTTACAAATATAAATTGATAAGCGCATTATAATATCATTTTTATAAAAATATAAAGGATATTTTCCTTTTTTACAAAATTATTCTATGGATTACAAAACATTTTAAAAGATAATTATTGCCGACAATTTATAATATTCATCCTTTGTCAATTTATCACTCAAAAGTTACTTAATAGATAAAAAGTTCTGAGAAGACGCCTTTGGAGTAAAGTTCAATTCCCTTACGCTATACAGAGCGAGTTACATTTTTTTTTTTTAATGTGATTACAGATCATTTACCATGGAAGCCTTACTTGTTGGAATTTTAATTGTTGTTTTGCCCCGACGCAAAAAAGAGGTGTTAAGAGTTTGACCAGCTCCATAATACTGTCTATGGCACAGTATCTTCTCAATAGATTTGAGTGTGGTTTTTTTAATGGAAAGCCTTATTCATCTATGTAGTTCTTATCTATTTTTAGAGGCAGTGCAAAAGGCAGCAGCTTAAGAGGTACACGCACCATATTAATAAGAGGCCGTGTTTATTTTTTCGTGGAGAGTATTTCATTTTTTTGTTTCAATAAGATATTTAAAAAAATATATTACCACTTTCTTTATTTTTGTATATATTTAAATGTGATTTGATGGAACAGTTAATGGAAATAAAATTTATTGAAGGATCTCTCTGTTCTCTTCATAATTTGTTTTGTTTAGACTTAACAATGGACAGCGTCTGGTTTTCACAGCGTCTGGAACTTTAATGGTATTAGGTTCCATGAGAAACTATTCCTGAAAAATTAAATATCTTCAATTTCTCTCTCTGATGCAATGGAATAATCGCGGCCTTGAGTTCCGGCAATTAAGATGTAATAAAACGAATTATCCTAATACTGTTTTCTCTCTGATTAGACTTTTCGGTACATAATATATACAGAATAAAGCATAAAGCATAAGAATATATGGTAAATAATTAAATTTCCTGCGCCAAAATAAAAATTCTTTTAGTTTACGTTGTTGTTGTTACGCTGTGTTTCGTAGTTAGAGGAAACTTGAGAAGCTAGTATTAAGACACTCCATTCCCTTCCCCTCTTTCTCCCAAATTTGAGTCATCGTGTGTCGAGTGACTTCGCTTCGCCTTGTTCCGAAGTATTTATCTATAAAAATAGATTATACTATACTATGTATATGCAATTAATCCATATAAATAGTACATATTTAACACATAAGTACTTAACTGAATACGTTTGTATGTACAGTGTACGTATATGTCTATTACAATAGAACGTAACATCCCGCAAAGCTTTAAAGTGCAAATAGTAACGATCGAGCTCGAGTTCAGATACCGTTGAATGTCCCATTAGGAAAGTGAATCCACGATCTATTTATGTATTTAGATTGTAGACATTTCAGCTTGACAACTGCAAAGCAATGTTAACCTCTTGAAATGTTATTTGTTTATCATTTAATTATTGTCTTAACTTAATTCTGAGGATAAATTGTTATATAAGCTTAAATGATGTATACTTTAAATATTTATTTAGAAAATGTTAAAAAAATTTGAACGTAGCCGATCTTCAACTTCCGCCTCTTGGATACCGGACTCGTGGATTTTCGTTCAATTTTTTATAAGTTTTGTAAATAAGTATTGTTTATTTCTAAAGTGTGAATTAACACAAAAAAAGCTAAAATGTATAGTTTAGTTCAGAAAAACTTTGTTATGATTATGAATATTTGGTTTATTTTTATAGAAATGATAAGGCAAACGAGAACGGGTCTTTTTGAGTGATCACCACTACCCGTGTAACACTAGAGGAGCAGGTACGTTGCTGTCCTTTAAGGTGGAAACAGACGCACTGTTTGAAGGTACCCATGTCGTATCGACCTGGTGACACTGCCGCAGGTAGGGTGTTCCACAAATATGTGACGCGTGGAAGGAAATTCCTACAAAACTACTCAGTAGTAATACGCCCCGTATCTAGATGATTATGAGGAAGGTACTTCAACTTGAGACTGCACAGTACGTGTGGTTAGAAAATTCGGCGACGGGTACCAAGTTAAACTGTTCTCTAGAATACTCACCATGATAAATACGGTAAAGAACGCACAGCAAGATACGTCTTTACGTATAAAACCCCTCACAGATCATTGGGTCACCAAAGATTCGAACGGCCCTACGACGTTGTGTGTGATCAAAGCTCAAAGCTTGAACCAGCTACTAGAGTGGGGGTTTTCATATAAGAAGAATTCAAGAATTTTCTCTTCCTTCTACATATAAAAGCTTACAATAAAGTTAACAAGAAATCATGTGTTACGTACGTAGGTGTTACGGGTGTGTAGCTGTATAAATAATTTTCTACTGAAAGTACAAATTGTTTTTGTGCTTTAGAACATTATTTTTGAATAAATTGTTGTACATAAAGATTCTCATTAAAAATCGTTTGAGGCTACTGTATATTTGATTGCGGAAGTTAACGTAGCAATTTGTTTTTAAGCTTCAAGAAATACTTTCTAAAAATGGAATTATTATAAATTATTTAATTTAAAAAATGTTTATGAATTGTTTTTTTCATTTTAATTTAATTTTATTTCGGGACTTTATAATAAAATTAAATTAAAAAATGTGAGTCCCGAAGTTTCCTTAAGTCGTTGGATTCCGAAATAGAAGAGGATCATTTCGGGACTGATGTTGTCGCAAGGGGCGACTAAAGTACGTGTAGGAGAATTACGTTGTCAGCTGTGAGCAGACTATGGGCAGACTCAATCGGATCATTACCAGCCCCGGCATTCTACGTCGACGCTGTGTACTCCGGTCGTGCAAGTCTTTTTCGGGAAAATGTCACCTCCTCCTCTCCTCGAGTCTCTGTATGGGGAGATAAGAACTAAAAGAAAGACACGAGTCTACGCGTTAACCACTCAAACATCCCGATTTGTCCTGTCACAAGTTTTCGAGAACACTCTTCTTAAAGCCACACCGAGCATCAGTATATTGGGCCTCAGCTTTTCAAGCGACTGCCAGTATTGCGATCATTTGGAAAGCCCATCATCAAATTAGCCTCGAAAGAAACTTGGGGGCCATCATCAGAGCGAGACTGTACACTCCAAAATACTGTTTGGCTCTATATACACGGCCCAGATCCGGCGTCGTATGGAGTACTATTCTCACCTCTGGGCTGGTCTCCATCAGTATCAGCTTGAACCATTTGATCGCATACTACGTAGAACCATTCGAATTGTTGATGATCTGTGAAAGGCTTGATACTTTGGCTTTGCTTAGAGACGTGTCGTGGATGTGCATTCTCTACCACATTTATCACGGTGTTCTGAAGATTTTTTTAACTTCGTACCTGCCGCCGAATTTTCTAACCGCACAATATGTCACAAGCTAAAGTACAACGGTGATCACTCACCATCAGGTGACCCATACGCCTTTTTTCATAAAAATGGCCTTATTCATTGCTATTTGCCTGACCAACTAAAGTTATAAAAATATTTTTATTACTCTTTAAAGTGATATTTTCGTTCTTCGTTTCTCCTAGACCCTAGGATAACGAAAATAACATGACCAAGGCCGTTTTCCGAATTTTGCTCACAGCGCAGATTTAAACCAAACACTTATATGCATATAGAATATCTGCAACCTTTGGGATTCATGAACTAACTGTAAAAAAAGAATCAGGGATTAACGTTATATGTAAGCTTACATTTTAGGGAAAATAATGATGACGTAATTGCACACAGAAAGATTATTCAGGTATAAATATATGGATCTGGATTTATATTTATTTATATATCTGGATATCTTAAAATATTTCACTAAAATCATTATTATGTACGAAATAAGCAATATTATTATACCAGTTTTCAAATTTTTATGTGACACTGAATCTGGTAACCGTTTTCTTTTTCAACACTGTATGAGAGATAATTTAGGATTGTTGTCAGAAAATATAAACAAACATATTTTTACACGACATCTTCTTTCTATAATAAATATATCATTTTCTTCAAGTTATAAATAAACTAGTTTAATTTGAATTAATTTATTCTTTATTTCATTTTTTTATTTCAATTTAATCATTACGGCATTATCACTTTCTTGAAAAAAAAAAATATTGCTTTCAATAATATGTTAATTGTCCCAAAATTTAATTATTCATTAATGAACATTATTCTTTATAATATTTATAAAAAAAATGTAGATTAAAAAAAAAACAATAACATATAGGTATTAAAAGACAACCATTAATTTGAAACATCAATTTAATTTTTCTATAAACATTACCTATTATATAATAATATATAAACCGAAAACTTACACTGAACATTATTTGTGACTATAATAGTAATATGCGGGGTTGGTATAAAAAAACTTTTAGATATTGTTTTGTTTATTTATTAAAAACTTATTCTTTATTGACCGGTTTGAACCAGCTTTGGCCGGTTATATGCGGACAAAGACGGTTAGGACCGGTTTTGTCCGGTTATAAGCTGATACAGGCAGTTAGAACCGGTTTTGGCCGGTTAAAAAGCCGATATAAGCGGTTATAACCGGGGACACGTGGCTTCTTATGGCGACTACTCGATGACCGATTGTTCCTCTTTGACAAAGAATTCTACAACTTCTTCAACTGTATTCGTTTGGTCGGTGTCGACACCGTCCGTGTCTACATCTGGAGAAAAAAAAATTGTCATTAATAATTATTATTATATTAATCTTTGCTTATAATAAATCAGTGACCGATCACTGTCTGTATATGAAAGATATTTAAAAAAAATAAGTAAGTAGAGGCAAAAAATGGCGGTTTTAAAAAATGATGACTATTTGTCTGTGCGTTTGTACGCGCTTATCACAGAAACGGCTAAAACAGATTTAAATGCAGTTTTCACTTTTATATTTTGGCAACCTTTGAAGTAAATAAAAAAGTGATGTCAATTACAATTATTTAGTCCGAAAAAAAATATCAACAAAATTCTTACTTAATTAGAGGAAATTTCAGTTATCAAAGTAAAATGGTATTGCTTTAAAAGTAATGATATTATTAGAACATCTATGTAGCGGGCGTCTTAGTATTATAGTATAGTAAATATGAAATATGTGAAGACAGGTATTGTTCTCCTTTCACACAAAAAACGACTAAACCATTTCAGACGAAATTTTGCAGTAATATATCTTATTCATCAGCATAAAACATAATTTTGCAATAAATATAAATATAAGTAGGAACGGGCGAAACCACCAGTATGAAAAATATATAAGAAAATGTTACACTCACAGTCCCTAAGCTCGATACGTCTTGGCTTCTGCTCGGCCCACTCTAGAGTCTTCTGTTCGCGGTACTCTATGTACTTCTTCATTTGCTCCGTACGCTTGGCGACCAATTCCTTGATACGAACAAATATACTGTTTAATATTTATATTACATATATGTAAAATATGATAATAAATTTTGAAATAAAAAAAAACCGCCCTTTTTCTGAATTCAATACTGCTTTGTATTCTTAGTAGAACAAAGAAATAAAAATACATTACACTTAAATGGGATCGAACCCATAACCATAAAGTTTACAGTTAGTCACTGTACCACTGAGCAACAGCACTATATATTTAAATAGATAAAAAAAAAAACAAAATACATCTAAACAGTTGACAATCAATACTCTAAATTAAATACTTTCGATAAATAATTATGAACATTGTTTAAATTCACTATGAAATGTTTAACATTTTCATTTCTTCGCTCGTATTATGACAAAGCGCGGGGTTGAACTCCGCCACTCAATATGCAATGCCACAAATTCAGAGGAAATTGAGAACCAAACAGAAGATCTCAACACAAGGTCCCCAAATTCCCTCTATCTACCCTGGCACATGGTGGATACAGAAAAAAAAACAAAAAAAACATTTCCAAAATAAAAGAAAAAATTTTCAATATAAAAAACCAAATTTACAACATAAAAAAAAATTTCAACATGAAAGCAAATTTCCAATATAAAAAAAATCAAATTTTCAACATAAAAAAGAAAATTTCCAATATAAAAAAAAACAAATTTCCAATATAAAAAAAGCAAATTTCCAATATAAAAAAAGCAAATTTCCAATATAAAAAATCCTCACCTTGCTAGCCTTACTGCTCCTCATACGATCTTTAGACTCAAACTGAGAGTAATATTTCTTGAGGTTCTTTTTAATCTCCTTTTGCTGTTTCTCCGACAACAGAGTGGGAGGGCGCGGTCTCCATAGGAATTGTGCGAATCCTTCTTTCATTACTCTGTAGATAAAAAAATAATTCTTAATATAGCATTTTTTTTATTTGGGAACCTAGTGTTAAGACACTCTTTTCATATAGAGACATTTCCGTTCCATACTTCCAAGTAAATTCGACACATTGAGTTAGTTTAAAACGTATTTATTTATAATATATATAAACACGCTTCACTAAGACGGACCAAAAACATTCCAATAATTCTTAAAATATGAAACATAGCGTGTTGGAACTCAAAATAGAGCACTTTGTCTTATTAACAAAATGGGGAAATGAAAATCAAATTACCTTAAGCGAGAATCAAACCTACCACCGTCTCATTTACAGCCAGATATATATCAAGACTAACTTAATCTCCATGTTATATAGTATTCGATGCTATATATCTCAAAAAGACAGTGTGACATCACGCGAGTCCATAACCACAGAAAATATATATAAACTTAACAACTTCATATATTTCTAGAATAACGACCTGCCCACGGCTTTCTTTCTCGCTTCTATTTTATTCATTTAGATGAATTACTGCATTAATATATGGTAAGCCGTTTCTAAGATTAGTGCATACAAATGCACAGACAAACAGAAGCAGACTAACAAAAAATTTAAAAAACTACTATTTTGAGCCCCATTACAATAATAAACAAGAATTTTTTTTAATATATATAAGTAAAGATTTTAATAATATCATTTAGATAGAATCATCTATTAATTTTAAAATAAAATATTTACAAAATACATTAGCAAACATTTACCTTCTCAATATCTTGCCCTGGAACGACCATAAATAATATCCACAATCCATTTTACACTTGAGCGAGGAGACACCGGTCACTACATAGCGACCTGTTGGGTCCCACTCAATGCCCGACATCTGTAATGGAAAAATATTATATTAGAATTATTTAATAAGAAATTAAATTGATAAATTATATTATTTTTCTTTACTCAGCAGCAGGGTACGCAGAGGGACCCTAGTGTTGTCACTTCATTTCCCATTTTCACGTAGACATTGTGTGCGTAAACACCAGTGTGAGAAAATTTAAAAAAATACTTTTTCTAGTGGGTATCGAACCCATAACCGTCGTGTTAACAGGCGTAACTATTGGGCTTTATTTTTTTTTTCTTTTAGCTTCACGCTGTATCCCGCACAAGGCAGTGTAGGCAGAGGGAACCCGGGCACCTAGTGTCAAGACACTCCGTTCCACTTCCGTTCCCCACTTTCCACCGATTTTTGAGGCATTGCGTGCTGAGTGGCGGAACTCAACGCCGCGCTTTGCCTTAATACCAGAGCGAAGAAATGAAAACATTAAATATTTAAATTGAAAATATTAAATATTTCATTTCCTCGACTGGGGATCGAATCCAGAACCTGTCGGTTACAGCCACACGCTTGTACCGCTGCGCCACAACAGGTCTCTATTTTTTTTTCAATATATCATGTTCCTGTTCAAGTTAATATTAATCAAATAATACTAACAAATTATTTTGCAGCAACTTAAGTTAGTTTGCAAGAATATTTTGCACCAAATTTAGTTAGTTAGCAGCAGTAGTTAGTTTTATAAAAGTTGGTAATAAAGTAATTTGACATGAGTTGTCACAATTCCACACCCAATTTGTCCATATCATTATTATATATAAAAACTAAGACCATGTGATAGATACATAAACAAGTATCTATTTATAACTTCACGCTGTATTCTTTTTACGAAAGCGAAAAAATGAAACATTAAATATATAAATTGAAAATATTAAATATTTCATTTCTTCGACTGGGGATCGAACCCAGAACTTGGCGGTTACAGTCACACGCTTGTGCCGCTGCGCCACGAGAAGCCTCTCTATTTATAACATTTTATAAAAAACTTTTCTTTATCAACAAAATTAAATTGCATTTTTGCATACAATTTTGCAAGCAGAGTTAACCAATTAAAAAGCCTGTAATATGTTTCAATACGATTCCATATTACAGTCTAGCTAAACAGTAAGCTCCAGAATCCATTCAAAGCAATATTTACAAAAAAGCATATTTCTCTTTACAAAAACTAAAAAAATATATAACCAATACCTGATAATGATCAGAAATGTTCATAATAGTGAAATCATTAGTATCAACAAAGGCCAACGCTCCACCAGTCAGACCAAAATTGGCCAACACTATAAACTGTCC
>DWMZ01005928.1:0-10633 GCA_018249855.1 Eueides tales michaeli | reverse complement strand
AGGTCCCACTCCCCCCGTATATTTGTTAGCCCCAGGTCAGATTGTGACGTGGCTGTCTATATATCACCAGTTGTTCGAGAAGATACGCGATGAATTCGTGCTGGTGCCTAATCAGAATTTGGTAAGATATCTTATATATGTTATATTTTTAAAGTGATATTCTTATTTGTGCTAGATTTACGCTGTATATCGATGGGTAGACAGAGGCAACTCGGGAACCTAGTGTTAAGACACTCTGTTCTTTCCCCCACTTTATGCCGAATACGCATTAAGTGGCGAAACTCAACGCGCTTTGTCTTGTTGTCAGAGAAATGAAATGAAAAATTTGAAATATTTAATATTTGAGTATTTCATTTCCTTGAGCGGGCATCGAACCCACAATCTATCGCGTTTACAGTCACACGCTTGTGTTTCAACGCTACATTCCCCTCAACATTCCATACTAAAAAAAAATACTTTTTTAAAAAACGTATAAAAAAAAATTATTTCTCGTTACGTCCCAATATAATTTATTCTAATGATTACTTCTATATGGTTTTTAAAAAAAAACATCTAACATAAATATATTTTCAATAATCATCGGTAATTAAACGTAAAACGTATAAATAAGTTGGAACAAGCGTATAAAAATTTCGACGTAGCTCGGTGAGAACGAATGGCTTAGTGGTGAGAGCGCTTGGACGGATTCCAAGAGGCGCGGGTTCAAATCCTGCTTCGTTCAAATTTTTATACGTTTTTAAATTTAGTATTTTTCTTTCCTAAGTGTGGAATAACACTTTAAAAATAGTAATAACATGGGTAATTAATCACAATTTTCAGTTGAAAAACAAACAATCGGACCTCTCCTCCGCCATTTTGTCCGACATCGGCGTACAATCGATAACGACGTGCGCGGTCTCGCACTGCCCCAACGCGTTCGGCGTGCGCGTGTCCCTCCACAGCCACAGCGTCACGTACTCTGGTGATACGATACCGTGCGACGAGCTGGTTGTTATTGGTGAGTGGGTTGGTTCTTGGGGTGGTGAGACGCGGCGTTGAGTTCCGCCAGTCGACTTGCGGTTTTTTAAGGTTAATGGAAATTTGACACGCAATACAGCGCCTTGATGCAGGTTTCTTTTGGTTTACAGTTGTTACGGTGTTATGCCACTTGACATGACAATGCCTCAAATTCGGCGGAAATTTGATACTAGGTTTTCAAGTTCTCTCTGGTTACCCTCCCATGTGCGGGATGCAGCGTGAAGCTCAGTGAATGAGTTAGGGGTTTCTTTTTTATGGAAAAATATGTTTGAAAATATATTCTTATAGGATTATTTTATTGCGTGTTTGTCCGTCTATTGAGACCATTATAGCTGTTGATATTCATTTTAAATGTAGATGTAAGTCATCATTGTGTAGAGACATCAAACTGAAATTAGTATGAAGTATCTGGTTATTTCATGTAGAATTACAAAAAAAAGTAACTTCTAAGATAAACATTATTCGCGCCTCGCGCTAAGTATGTATTTGAACGAAACCCAACGCCGCGCTTTGCCTTTGTTACCAGAGCGAAGAAAAATAATATCTAAATTAGATTTATGTTGGCTGTAAAAAAAATTAAAATTAAAATTAAAAAAAATTGCACTAGCACCGAATCTAAAACAAAGAAAAAAAATACAATACAAAACAATATTTTTCATTTTCAGGCAAAGACACAACACTGCTCATCCACGAAGCGACAATGGAGGACGAATTAGCTGACGAAGCGAGAACAAAAATGCACTCAACAACGTCCCAAGCGATAAATATTGGCAAAAAAATGAACGCCCAGTACACAGTGCTCACTCACTTCAGCCAGCGGTACGCACGCCTGCCCCGTCTCAACGCTCACATACTGAATGACAATAACAGTGTTGGCATCGCCTTTGATAATATGCAGGTGGGTTGTGTATGTTGTTATGGAGAATTTGGGTATTCAGTATTGAGATGTTTCGTGTAGAGTAATGTAATTAAGTACCTACTGTGTTTTGTCTCACCGTAAATTATGGCCGTCCATTAATCACGTGATGGTTTTTTTTTTCGAATTTTTTAACCTCCCCTTCCCCCCTTGGTCTACGTGAGGTTTAATACTATTATTTTATACGCTTGTTACAACTTATTTATGTTGCTAGCATCTCTGTAGGGAGATTTTTACAAATTTCCGCTACCCAAAGATAATTAAAATTATCGTTTGGCAAAAGAGAATGCTGTTTATTAAATATTTTTACTATTTTTAAAGTGTTATTCCACACTTAGGAAAGAAAAATACTAAATTTAAAAACGTATAAAATTTTTTTTACGTTTTTAAATTTAGTATTTTTCTTTCCTAAGTGTGGAATAACACTTTAAAAATAGTAAAAACACTCGTGATTAATTGACGGCACCTAACAGGTGATTTTCTAGTGTGGATTGAACTTATAATTTTTCCGTTTACAGCCAGAGATGCTTTAGCCATAGGCCTACAACAGCCTTATATATTGGTTATAAATTTGAGTTAAATATTGTCTTTTTATATTCTCAATATCATTTTTTTGTATTATTTGTTTATGTTTTTTAAATAATGGAAGCCTATACCGGACTTAGTACTAAGTTATTGGTTCTTCTTAAAGGCTTTCTTATTTTTTTTTGGAAGATAAATTAATAATGAATTATAAAATATTTAATCTAGTAACAAGGCAAAACGCGGCGTTGAGGTCCGCTACTCAACACGCAATGCCTCGAATTTGTCGAAAAGTGGGGAACACAAGTGGAACGGAGTGTCTTAACATTAGGTTCCCAAGTTCCCTCTGCCTACCCTGCCATGTGGAATACAGCGTGAAAGTAAAAGAAATATTTAATTAATACGCATAAAACACAATAAACCTTTTATTTCAGATAACAATGAGCGATCTCGAACTCCTCCCACACATGTACGCGCCATTACAACTGATGTTCGCCGATCATTGCGTCGAACTGGAGCTGAAAGCGGAGCACAGAGCTCGTCAGAAAGAAAAAAAACCGATTCCCGCCAAAATGCCATCATCCGGTACAATTAGACACTATTCTACGCAAATTACCACAGATAAAATAGCAAATGTAGATAGTGTGACAGTGACAGGTGACAGTTTGACAGGTAATGTAGATGATGATATGTGTAGTGTAGCAGATAATAAATCGGATGTCGGTAGCTAGTTAAAGATGTGTTATTTTAGTCTGTTTTCCGAATTGTTAAAACAGTATTAACGACGTTTCAACGGCTAACGTGGGGTCTGATTTAATGAGCGCGGCCACATCTGTCTTTTTATTTATAATTCGGACCTCTTGTGAGTGTGCTTACGAATTCAACAAGTTAAACATAACCGAACAGAGCATTTCTTGATATAAACATGAGTGGAGTATGTAGTGTAGCCGATGAAGAGTAAAGTACTGTAAGCACTAACCAAGTCACATTTGACGTCAAAGTCAATGAAAAAACTAATTTTACCACACTGTAGTACGCTATGAACGCTGTTTTGACAATTCAGAAAACGGCCCTAGTTATATATAGAATTGAAGATTCATCGAAATTATAACTGTTTTACATGTGCCTACTATTTAATAGTAGTTTTATTTCTTGAATATTGTAAGTACAAATGTAACTATGATTGTAGTTAGAGAGTAAAATTTGTTAACATATATTGTTTGTTAAAATTTGCTATCACCATATTTTAAAAGCTGAAACTCAATAAAACAACTTTAAAATTATTTGTGTATTTTTTTAAGCATACATATACTTGCAAATAACTTTTGATTATCCGAAAATAAATATATACTACAGGGTGGGCCATAGATTTTTGCACATTTGAAACATGAATAAAAATATATATAAATATAATTTTTTTGATGATTTATTTAACGTAAGGAATATTTATTGCAATTTATTTCTTAAAAATGACATCGTCGAGATGTGTCTCGTCTAGTCGCTGGCACCCCAGCAATCGATTACGTAAACTTTAGAAAACTCGTTGACACATGCTGCAAGGAATCGCGGCTGTCTCCTCGCAGATGTTGTCTTTTAATTGGGATATATATGGTCGTTGGCTTAAGGTACACTCGACTCTTCAGACATCCCCACAAGAAAAAATCACAAGGTGCAAGGTCTGGGCTTCTTGGAGGCCATGAAATATCACCTCTGCGAGAAATCATTATGTTAGGAAACATTTCTTCGACCACCGGTAAAGTCACATTTGACGTATGGCATGTTGCTCCACCTTGTTGCATCCACGTCCTGCTGTTATATCCTTCAAATTCATGTCACTGTGGTGTCAAAAACTCTCGCAACAACTTCACGTATTCCACTAAGTTTACACTTATATTATTATTTCCTTGTCAATTTTCAAAGAAATACGAAGCGATTATGCCCTTTGCTGATACGGCAGCCCATACTGTCGTTTTAGGCGAATGAAGGGGCTTTTGGTGTTTAAGGCGAAGGTTTTCCGTGCTCCAATATCGACAGTTGTGCTTATTTACGTGTCCATTGATGTGGAAATGGGCCTCGTCCGTAAACAGTACATTCTCAAGTCTAGAGAATCGCTCCAGCGTAGTGTCAGCCAATAATTTATGTTATGTATAATTTACGTTGAATGTAATCGTTTGGCTTCATCTCTTGCACAATTTGAAGCTTATATGGGTGTAATTTGAGGTCTAAATGCAAAATTCACCACTGACTAGTTCTTGGTATTGTCAGAGCCGCCAAACGCTTACGCTTAGATTGTTCTGGATCATTCCATACGGAAATTTCAACTTCCCGAATTTGTTCCTTGAACGTGGCCGCCCTGTTTGTTTAATATTCGCTGTCGATCCTGTTTGCTCGAATTTCGTGACCCAAGCTTTAATTAAATTAACAATTAGACACTCACCTACACGGCGTAATCGTAGGAGTCGTCGTTTTTGTAAAATTGTTTCACGCAAAAATAGCACGCTGTCGTCCCGTGAAGCGCTCCATCGTAACTAAAATTATATGAAGCGACGCACAATTTCCCGCCACCTCCCCCCCCTCGCGCCCCTCTAACGGTTTTTGAGAAATCAAGTGTTGCTATTTGCAAAAATGTATGGCCCACCCTGTATTATACAAAAAATACTTTTATAGTGATATCCTATTAATTCTTATTGACAAAATTATTGATTAAAATGGCTGACAGCTTATAAGACAATAAAAAAATATAATGTTATATTTATTTTATTTCTATTCGTGTTTTTATTTGCTATATGTCGTAAATTTGTTAAAGTCTATAGTAGGTATTTTTTCTGACACAATAAATATTCAACCCACCCAGAATTGTTATTTTCTTATTTAATAGCGACTGGCCCGCGATTTCTCCCGTGACTTAGAATTAATTTGTTTACCAATGTAAACTTCTACTGCCTTACTGAACTTAATATTTAAATTGACGTAACTTTAACTATTTTACACCGATTTCATTAAAAACAAATGTTGAGGGAAGGTTGCCAAAATATATTAGTGATAACTACATTTAGATCTGGTGAACCGTTTCTGAGATTAGCATGTAGAAACGTACAGACAAACAGAACAAAAATTACAAAATCACTACTTTGGACCCTATTACATTTACAAGTTTCCCGCATAAAATATTTTTAATATATCTTCATGTACAGACAGTGACCGTTATCAATTAATATAGATGAAGACAATAATTTTAAAAATCGCTTTTGATCATATAACATTAATTAAAAATATATTAAAAAAAATCTTATAGAGGCCCTATAAGTATTTTTTTTTATATATGTTTGTTTGTATTCTGTTTCATGTACAGATAGTGTTCGGATACAGAATATAAGTATAAATATCGATATTCATAACATTAAAAAAACTAGACTGTATGCAGTCTAGTTTTTTTACTAAAAAACAAGCACTAAAGAAAAACAAGACAAATGAACAGTTGAGACCTTTTTCATTTTACAAGGTGAAGATTTAATTGGTTGTAAAAAAACATATAGGTACAAGATACGGGAGAAAAACATAACCTTTTCTTTGCAGTAGTTGTTTATGATAGAAAGCTGATATTTTTGTCATATATATATATATATATATATATATATATATATATATATATATATATATATATATATATATATATATATATATATATATATATATATATATATATATATATATATATTTAGCTTCACGCTGTATCCCGCACAAGGCAGGTTAGGCAGAGGGAATCCGGGAATCTAGTGTCAAGGCTCTCCGTTCCACTTCCGTTCCCCACTTTCCGCCGATTTTTGAGGCATTGCGTGTTGAGTGAATACCATTCATATAATTTATTGCAAATTCATATTTTTCATATAAGAATTTTTATATATGAATTGTACTAGACTTTAATATAAGATTTTTTCTTATAGGTTCACCGAAACAGCCACTAAGTAAAATTGAACCTCCGCCAATTGTCCAAGAGAAAGATAAACATTCTCGTTAGTTCAGTTTTTTTTTACCATCACGCTGTATCCCGCACAAGGCAGGATTGGCAGAGGGAACCCGGAAACCTGGTGTTAAGACACTCCGTCCCATTTCCGTTCTCCACTTTCCGCCGAATTTGAGGCATTATTATTACCAGAGCAAAGAAATGAAATATTAAATATTTAAATCGAAAATATTAAATATTTCATTTTCTCGACTGGGGATCGAACCCGGAACCTGTGGTTACAGCCACATGCTTGTGCCGCTGAGCCACAACAGGCGCATTTATTCATTCATTCTATATATTTTGATAAATAAAATAGGAAATTTAATTATTTAGAATACGTATAACAATTGGTACGCAACGGTATTTGAACCCGCGTCTCTTGGTATTCGTCTAAGCGCTATCCTCACTAAGCCATAGTGTGGATGTATGGCTTATTGATCAGAGCGCTTCGTTCAGTTGTAAGTGTATGTTTACATAATAAGTATTTTTTATTCCCAAGTGTGGATACTTTATAAATACAAGAAAATAAACATTTCTTTTCGTCTTTGAAGTATAGAATGACCTTTCTGCAGACACTAAACAGTGATTCTCAGCATTTTTTAACACCGAACTGTACAACTGCACATACTTTCAGGGCAGAAAAGATAAGTAGTATTTAGTTGTCCACATATTCTTTATACCACACTAGTATATGGGAATCATGTTAAAAATCATTAAGAGTATTTTAAATGAAACGTTTTTTATATATTTTTGGTCTACCCGTGACCAATGACTAACTACTGCAAAGTGTTCGAAACGGCGAGTTTCCAAAAAAATGTATAAGAATTAATTGTACGCGATTAATTCGGTTAAATTTCTTTCATTTAAAATTCTTGATAATTATTAAATTATTATTTTACTTTTATTGTATCTGTGCGTGCGGTATATATATTATTTTGTAAAATTACATTATATCATGCTCGTATTTAAAAAATAATGTAATATTTCAGCTGTCCGCAAACGGTCTCCATCTTGTGGCAAACGGACGCCATCTTGTGATAGACAATACATGCAAAATAGGGATAACGTTTGTTCTCGTTAGTGATGTAAAATTGATATATATTTTTAATTATTTAAGCCATAGATAATTTAAAGTTAATAAATAAAAAAAGTAAGTATAGATTATCATTAAATATGTATATTTTTTACCACATTGTTCAGTTAAACACATTCTACGACTGAATACCCTACATACGTATTATTATTGTTGTATATACATTTGTATCTAATGTACCTAATATTTATTGCTAGTACTCAGCTTCACCCTGAATCCTGCACATGGCAGGGTAAACAAAGGGGAACTTGGGAACCTAATGTTTAGACACTTCGTTCCGTTTGCTACTTTCCGCCGATCTTGGGGCACAATAATAGTTATTAGTGTATTTTATATAAGTGAAAAGAGTGATTATAAAAATAGGCCTAAGACAAGAAAGGAGTAGTAGATTAGCAGCGAAGATAGTGTCAGGAGAACGAAGCAAATCTTGTTCGCCTATAAAATATTCCAGTCGAAATAGTTCACCTCGTAAGTGTTTCATGATTATTTGCTTATTTTACACAAGGTTTTGTCTGTCTGCTGTAGTATATGTGGGAGCTAGGGAAACAGAGAGTAAACATGGAGTGACTCATCTCTATGTTTATTATAAAGTTATAAAATTCATCAAAATTATGAAAGAAACGAACGAAGTAATAACTAAACTTTAAATTCTATGGTATAATACGTTCATTCTTCTTTATGAAATACGAATAAAAAAATAAAGCTCTTTTGGTGCGAAAACGAAGTTAAATATATAAATAATGATTTTATTTTACAAGCTTTTTATATTTTTAAAACATTATCTGTACTATGTATTATACTATGTATATTTTAAATTTCGGTATCAATAGTAATTATATTTTTATTAATAACCAACATATCTCTCTATACTGCCTTATGCTATTTTATCTGGATGATTTGCTTTAATTAAATAAACTAATCAAGATGAAAAACATTTAAATAACTAAGTATTAATATGCGCTATGTAAAACAAAAAAACGTTTTCCCTATTAGATTTTTGATATAATAGTAAGTATTACAATAAACAAATAATGATACTCAGTTAAGATTTTGGTGCAGTCTCAACAAAATGCGGAAGCGCGCCGCATTCTCCTACACGATCTCCAGAAGTTACGGCACGTAAGTGAAAATTTTGAGAAATAACTTTCTAGAAGGCACTTAATATCTAATCAATGAGTTACATTTATGAGAATAATTTGTACTGAAACTCCAAAACAAGCAGAATATTCTGTCGCATTGGGAAATTATATGCAAACGCCACTGTCTTTATACACAACTGCGGCGTTGAGTTCCGTACATTGGGGCGTTAACATTAAACAGGCACCCCTGGAAAATATCTCTAGATACGCCCATAGATTTAAGTCAACTGTTCAATACACGTAATATAAATATTAATTTAATGTTCATTTCATGTGTTCGTCAGATCGTTCAGCGAGCCAGTCGTTAGAACTTAGCAAAAATATCAAAATTAAAAATCAAAATTTATGCGATCCAATCTATGTTGTGGATAGTGAGTACAGTCATGAAATATCATTATGAGCGATATTAGGAGGTCAATGACCTTTACAGAAGACCGGTAACAAAATAGTAACCTGTAGCTTTTAGAAGTAATTTCACAAGTGGCTGATATACTGCCGGATATCTTTATCTGTCAGATAAGCTATATACACTATTCGTTACTGACAGTTATTTGAGACTTAGTACGTGAGTGATTATTGTCTATTAGATTATAGTAGTGAATATGATAGTGATACAGAAAAAAGTGTAAGCAACCTCTGTATGTGAAATTTTAACTTCGGTTTATAGTAGTGTAGTCTTATTACTGACATCTCTGATAATTTTTTAAAGGTTGTGGGTTCGATCCCCACTCAAACATTTGAAATATTTTGTATTTTCGGATTAAATACATATTTTCATTTCTTCGCTGATATAAAGGATTCAAGAGTACGACGTTGAATTCTGCTTGAAATTGGCGGAATGTTGGGGCAGAACGGAGTGTCTTGACACTAGGTTTCCAAGTTCCCTCTGTCGATACTCGTAGTAACTAAAATAAAATGTCTTTTCAGCACGTTCGAAAACTTTAAATAAAGCTCCTTTTTCCACTGCTTCGTATACCGTACATATGAAAAATTTTAACACGAAGAAAAAAATGTCTGATGATATCAAGCAAAGTCCTAGTACTATATACAAGCAACCCGGTAGGTGCATATATAAATAAAAGAATCGAGAAAGTTTTAGTTATACTAAATGCCCAAAAAAAATTGTTAATTTACATATATTTTATTGTTATTTGTGATTTGTGCACAATGATCAATTGATGATCAATTGCCTCGCTCTTGCAACGATGCAATGCCGGCCGCGGCGTTGAGATCAGCCACTTAACATGTTCAAGAACTAAGCGGAAAGTGGGGAATAAGAGTGTTTTAATAGGAACGAAGTGTCCTAACACTATGTTCCCAGGTTCCCTCTGCCTACCTTCTAGTGTTATTAAAGAAGCACATATATTACTTCAATTTAATATTACCTCAGTAGTGCGGTAACCCAATAGTGGGGTACTAATTAAAAACCATAAGATTGAAATATTTTACGTTTTTTAGTTTATGTACAGTATTTTATTCGTGAGACCTGTCGTGGCGCAGCGGCACAAGCGTGTGGCTGTAACCGACAGGTTCTGGGTTCGATCCCCAGTCGAGGAAATTAAATATTTAATATTTTCAATTTAAAATATTTAATGTTTCATTTCTTCGCTCTGGTAATAAGGCAATGCGCAGCGTTGAGTTCCGCCACTAAACACGCAGTGCCTCAAATTCGGCGGAAAGTGGGGAACGGAAGTGGAACGGAGTGTCTTAACACTAGGTTCCCGGGTTCCCTCTGCATACCCTGCTTTGTGCGGGATATAGCGTAAAGCTACAAAAAGAAATATTAGTGTCTTAACTTAATTTGCCAATTGATGCATAGTGGAACATGGGGAACACGGAAGTGTCTTAATGGAAACGGAGTGTCTTAACACTCTAGGTTCCTAAGTTTTCTCTAGTTTTCTAACCTGCTCTGTGCAGAAAAAATAGTGTATATATATATA
>DWMZ01005927.1:0-10633 GCA_018249855.1 Eueides tales michaeli | reverse complement strand
GTTACAGACATTATTTTACGACTTTTTTTCACAACGGTTTCCTTCGTATGGATTGTAATTGTTTGCAATTTTAAGTTTAATTAGAATAAGTAATAATTTTGTGGCTTCTTGTGGTGCAGGGGTACATGTGTATGACTGTAAACACGTCAGGTCGCAAGTTCGATCCTACTCAAGAAAATGAAATATTTTCCAAAAAAATTTTCACTCCAGTAACGAGGCAAATAGCGGCGTTGAGTTCCGTTACCCAAAAAACCATGTTTATATTCAATGAAAGTAGGGAAAGGAATGGAGTGTCTTAACACTAGGTCTCTGCGTTCTCTCCGGCTACCCTCCCATGTGCGAGATACAGCGTGAAGCTGAAAAAAGAATAAAGATTTAATCTTTTCATATTTTCCCTTAGTGTTAATTTCATTTGTTATAAATAAAAAATATATTAAACTGTATTATTTTGTCATATTTTGGCGCTTAATTTCGCAATGTCTGAAAATCGTACATTAATATGAAAATGTTTCAAAAAATATCTTGTCTGTATTAATTCTCTGTTGTGCTATACTAACAAGTGCGAAATTATCACTTAATTTTAGTGTTACAATCGTTAAATTTTTTCTATTATTTTTTTTTTTTGATAATATTATCAGATAAATATATTTAGTTATCTTTATATTATAAAGATTTTTATTTTTGAATAGATAATAATTGATTAGCTGGCACCCTAGGCATCCTAGAATTGAAAAAAATTCGTAAGCTATTACAATGTTAATAATCAGTTGTATAAGTTTAGCCAAAGAAAAACAATCATGAATCCTTCTATATCATATATTGCTAGTTCAGAAATTATTTTTTTAAAACATTAAATAAATATTATTAAGAAAATTCTCTAAAAGGAATCCACAATCTAATACCTCCCAGCCATCCTATAACAGCATTATGAACAGTAGCTCCTCTGGCTAATGAAGGCCTCCCCCCGAGACTGTCGTTAGATAAGCTGTAAGCCGTGTAAAATTAAAATATCTCAAACTTGAATATTCTGTAGACGTTAGGCCCTTGGGGCTTTTAGTCGTTGTCATTTTTTTTTAGAACAAATTTAAATACAAAAACATTATTTTATAAGCAATCTTTTTTTTTTGGGGGGTTCCGCAATTTAAAAAGAAAATAATAAACATGTAGAGCATACATTTTGCAGTCAGTCAAGACTATTTCCTAGGAGAAATGATGAAATAGATATCAAATACTTAAGTCCCATTTCTTTCATCAAAAGCACAGAAAAAAAATACGTTTTTAGTTAAATACACTCATTTTGTATAAAATTAACGGCGAAATTGCGATCTAACTTTAAAAAAATTGGCAACAAGTGAGTACTTGTAAAAAATTATAATACCTACAAATAAAAACAACGATCGTATATTTGTAGTTCATCAGATAAGCCCGCAAACATAAGTTTGTCAACTTTTATAAGTCGTACTTCCCGTTGACTCCCGAAATTGTTACAGAACCCTCGGAGGGCGAATCCGATTTGGCACTTGACCATTTTATACCATTTTGCTTAGTATTATTAAATTCAAAGTTGGAATTCTAAATATTTTTTATTTAATCGTTTTTAAACGTCAAATAAATATGAGTAGCTACCCTCGTACACGGTAATACCCACAGCGTGAAAGACAGCTCTATGAAAAGCTGTTATAAATAGTTTTAATATAAAATTGTCATCCTCCAAATAATTTTACAATATTCAATTGATAAACCTTAGTAAATGTACTGTATAAAACGATCTATAAACATTTTTACTAATAATTTTTCATTTACAAATGGCAAGGATTCAGAGATAGGTTGATATGATTTCGTATTAAGAGACCCTAATTTTCGATGGCAGAATTCAACGCTGTAGTTTGACCCTTGCAGCCAAGAAACAACAGTTTGTTTTTCAAACGGGAATAAAATCCATAGCTATCGAAGTTGTCAATGCAAATACCACTGCACTATAGAAAAAAATATATATTTTTTCTTTTAGCTTTTCTTAGGTAAGTAGAGGGAACTAGTGTCAAGACACTCCTTTCCCATTATGACACTTCCGTTCCTCCAAATTCCAGACATTGCATATTGAATGTCGGAATTCAACTCAAGAAATGAAATAATAATAAATATTTCATGGAATTAAATATGAATAAAACATTAAATACTAAATTTAAAAACGTATAAAAATTTGGACGGAGTAGGATTTGAACCTGCGCTTCTTGAAAACCGTTCAAGCATACTGACCACCAAGACATCAGTCCTCACCAAGCTTCGTCGAAAATTTTATACGCTTGTTACAACTTATTTATATTGTTAGCATCTTTGTAGGGAGATTTTTACAAATTTCCGCTACCCAAAGATATCATTTGGCAAAAGAGAATGCTATTTATTAAATATTTTTACTTGTTATTCCTTAGTGTGGAATAATACTTTAAAAATAGTAAAAAACATTAAATATTTCATATCCTCAAATGGGTATCGAATCCACAACCTGTCACGTCTAGAGTCGTGTGCTTGTTCCCCTGCGCCACTACGTGCCTCAAAAAACAAATTGTGCAACTACATAATATTCAAATATTTTCTCTTCCATATATCACATAAACCATATTACAAATTTATGTACGTAACTTTGTTAACACTACCGTGCTACTGAACACTTTCTTTCAATTAACACGCTTAGCAAAGTACTGAAGGAAACGCGTCTAAAATTGTATTCATCAAATACATCTAAACCGTTCTACGCTACTGTTGCATACACTGGTGATATTTAAACTAAAAAAATATACAGTATAAAATATATAATATAGAGATATAAATATTTTATATACATATAGTCTGTATCAATATGCCTATAATATCTTGTAAAAGTTTAATAATAGTTCTGGTTGTTTGTTGTTTGTTCGTGGACGCCTCACAAAATGAAGTTGAAGCTAGGGGAAAGAAGAAAAAAATTGCTATACTTGGTAAGTTTTATCGTTTGTTTTTTTTCTAAGCTTCACACAATATCCTGTACATGTCAGAGTAGGCTAAGGGAACTTAAACACGTAGTTTAAAGATACCTCGTTTCTCTCGAAGTTGATGGTATTACGTGTTAATTGGCGGAACTCAACCCCGCGCTTTAACTTGTGCTCAGAACAAAGAAATGAAAATATTAAATATTTCATTTCCTCGAGCGGGGATCGAACCCATGATCTGACGCGTCGCACGCTTCTGCTCCTGTGCCACAATAAGACCTCAAGATTTTTAACTTTTTAAAAATATCAATTTAACTTAATATACTGAAAATGTGCTGCAGAGGCATAAGCATTTGATTGTAAACGCAAGAGGTTGTGGGGTCGAATGCCACTCAAGAAAATTAAATATTTATTATTTTCATCTTGTCGCTTTGGTAAGTTTTAAAGAAATCAGAGTGTCTTAACACTACCTTCTCTCTGCATACTGTGCTATGATCTCCCACACAGGGTTAAGTTAAAAAAACTTAAAATAACATCTAGTACACTTTATTTTCAATTGAATGTCAACAATAGTATTAATAATGACATTTTTAGCTTCACACTAGTTCCCGCGTATAGTAGGGTAGGTAGAGCGAATTTAGTGTTGAGGCACTCCGTCTCCGACCCACCGCAATTTAAAAAAAAAATATTGAAAAGCTGATGAAGCTTCATTCTCACGAATGGGAATCGAACCCGCGGTGCCATGACAGTCTCTGTTTACTTAAGATTGCTCTCGATTAAGCTATTAGACTTGCATTTTAGTTTCGTAAATTAATTTGACTAAGAGCTTTAAAAGCTTGTAAACTGAAATAAAGTTCACGGTAACTACAGTGAGCACTCGGAATTAACTAATTAAGAAATGCAACGTCGGATGCAAAAACAAACTTATTAACTGTGGAAAATAGAGTAAAATTTTATTAATACAATTCCTTTTCCGCCACTCAACAAGCAATGCCTCAAATTCGGCGGAAAGTGGGGAACGGAAGTGGAACGGAGTGTCTTAACACTAGGTTCCCAGGTTCCCTCCGAATATCCTGCCTCGTGCGGGATACAGCGTGAAGCTAAAAAAAAAAGATGATTGTATATAGCGATTGGCGTAGCGTTGGAGTTCGATACAAACTGAGTGAAATGAGTATTTAGTTTTATAGAAAACGTATAAACATTTGAACCGGCGCCTAATTTGGCGTTTTTTAAGTACCACATTTTGATGTTTCATAAAAAAATATATATTCACGAACTTAGAAATATCACTAGAAATATGTTAAAAATTGATTATGTTAAATTTAAATTCACATCGCCTCTTCGGTGGTCTAACATATAGCTCAGCATATAACGTCTTCAATTGAGATGAGAATGGTAAGGCAAACAAAATTTTAATTAATCAAAGCCCCTAACAAAAAAAACGCAGCTATTACACTGCTAAGCTGATTTCATATCACAGTGGCGATAACAAGAGTCTCTATTAAAATAAAACGTATCGAAAACGGTACATTGATTCAGGAGCTAAGGACATAGACAGACTTTTTTCATTTCTTAACAACACGATATGCCACAAATTCAGCAGAGAGTGTAAATCGGACTTGTCATATTCGGAACGGAATGTTTTAACACTACTCTCCTTTGACTACCTTTTCGTGACCGGAATATATAGTGTAGCTAAGAAAAAAAATATATAAGCAAATAATATAACATAAATAAATAATTATAATAATCACAACCGAAACACTTCTCTAAAAAGAGCAAACTAACACCCAACTAAAGCTTCACGAACAGATTTTACTGTACGTTAAATTTTCGCTGTTTCTTGCCAAAGTTATTAACTTTAATAGCACTTAAATGGGCTTAAATTGTTATTTAGTCGAAAGTAATTAATTACGTTAGTCATATTAGCTTCTTGGTAGAGTATTTTAATTCAGCACCTGCCTGTGTGTTGAGGCCTCATTTCTTCGCTCTGGTAATAAGGCAAAGCGCGGCGTTGAGTTCCGCCACTCAACACGTAATGCCTCAAATTCGGCGGAAAATGGGAAACGGAGTGTCTTAACACTAGGTTTCCGGGTTCCCTCTGCCTACCCTGCCTTGTGCGGGATACAGCGTGAAGCTAAAAAAAAAAGAAACTAAAAAAAAATCCTATTTATTTCGATTTACAGTATACGTCGCAGATTTGATCTTGAAGAAATTCTTCATACTGAAGCTTATTTACGCGTTCGTGTTCTGGGTGATACTTCACAAGGCCGGTTACTTCCTATCTTGGTTCATCAGCTATATGAAAGAGCAGAAATCGAATCACCACACCCACTTCGAGTATTCCGCGCCACATGGCCACTATGATTATGGACCCCATGGACCTTATAGAAAAGAAAGCCATGGTATATATTAGTATTTACATTTAGTACGAGAAACTGACTCATTATAATAAATGGGGGAATTTGCGGAAATACTCTTTTCGCCCACATTCCTTTAGGAAATTGTATGACAAAGTACAGCTTACATACATATGTCTGTATATGTTAATCTGTGGATTTTGATGGAGAAAAAAACAGTTAAATCGTCTCAGAGTCCTTAAACAGGAATTCCAAAGAAAATTTATTTATAAAATAATTTATTAATCATTAACTCTAAGGTTATTTATTTGTTAATAGTTTTTTTATATTAAAATAAAGTAAATTTTAAATATATTGTATTTTATTTTACTCTATGGTAAAAAAATGTTATCTATAGACCAGTAGCAATTTCGTTTGCGTCGATCAAACGTGTAAAATGGATTTTTACCGTTTCCATAAGAAATTTGAGAATTTCTCATATAGCGTTTCCTATTTACAAAAATAACGAACAAACTAAATTTCAGCGTTCAACGCCGCATAGTTTCGCCTATGCATTATATCGTATCGACAAAAAAAACGACTAAGTATAGTAATAAAAAAATGAATAATTATTAAAAAAAAACAATTACTCTTATGTATTTAGTTCCACGTTTTCCCTATTAATTTCCAAGCTTTGTTTTGGAAGAATTGAAAGTACTCTAACTCCGCCTTATAAAGGTCATTTTTCCGAGTGGAGATCGACTATATATAAAATAGCATACAATTTTAAAATAAAAAGAGCCAATCCTTTAAGGCCTGTCGTGGTGAAGGGACAAAAGGTTTCTTACTTCCCTCTAACTACCCTGCTATTTACGGAATACACGCGCGAACTTAAGAAAATAAAGATATATTTTTTTTAAATATAAAATATTTGTATAAAAGTTATATTAATTTTCCTTATCTTAACTGGGCGTCTGATTGCGTATAAAACGACAAAAACGGCCAGCGCCGTCTGCCTGGCCACGCTTGGGGTTTAATCTAGTGTTGCCAAACTTAGCCTGGATTATGTAAGTGTCTAGACTGGCTAATACCCTTAATTTAATATTGAAATACTAAGTAGCGCCATTACGAACAGTTGATATGGACTTAAATTGAGTGAGCAGTGGGTTTTATGTGGAAGAATTGATATTGCTGTAATGAGAGATGATTATATTTTAAGGTACGCCCTTGAGTGTTGATCTATCTATATGCAATGTTTGGATAATTTAAAAAAACTGAGTGCCTCGATAATTTGGAAACCAGATTGCCTTAACACTTGATTCCCAGGTTCCCCTTTCCCACCTTGGTCGGCTTGAATAAGGCTTTGCGACTTCTCGGGGTATTGCGTAAGAATTGTTTATTAGAATTCAACGCGACATTTTGCCTTCTTGTCAGAGTGAGGAAGTAAAAGTAATAAATATTTTATATTCTCTAGTGAGAATCGATACTACAATTGACACATGTGTCGCAACACCAGCCATTTTTTATGCAAATTATCAGAGACCCAGGAAGTTGCGGAACTCAACAAACGTCCCCTATAGTTTTTTTTTATATATATCGTCCATGTACAGACGTATTATTTCTCAGCGTCACGCTGTATTCCGCACATGAAGGAAAGCAGAGAAAACGTGGAAACCAAGTGTTAAGACACTCCATTCCTTTCCCTACTTTCACTGAATATAAACATGGCGTGTTGAGTGGTGGAACTCAACGCCGCCATTTGCCTCGTTACTGGAGTGAAGACTTTTTTGGAAAATTCATTTTATTGAGTAGGATCGAACTTACAACCTGACGCGTGACAGTCATACACTTGTACCCCTGCGCCACGACAAGTCTCAAGATTAGTTCTTATTCTAATTAAACTTAAAATAGTAAACAATTACAATCCCTACGAAGGAAACCGTTGTGAAGAAAGTCTCAAAATAAAGTCTGTAACATAATTTAGAAATACATCCTCCATTATTTTAAATCGTTCAAAGATTTCTTATATAATATTATTTTAATATTCCGTATAGCAGGTAAGCGTTCACTGAGAGCTCTTGCTTAGTTCCGAGTTTTCAAGGAAGTTCAATGCAAATATTATAAATTGGGAGAAACTGTCTATTTATTATTTTAGATATAATAACGTTATGTATAAAGACTGGTCTTCTGCAGAAAATTTATCTTCGTTATATCATTCAGCGGTAAGCGGGGAACGGAAGTATCTTAATGAGAACAGAGCGTCTTAAGAATAGGTTCCCAGGTTCCCAGGCTCTCCCTGCGTACCCTGCTATGATACACCGTGAAGCTCAAAAAAGTTTCTGCTAAGGTCTAGAAATCTTTTCTCAGTATTAGAAGAATTTTATATGTAGGTATAAGGAACTTCTTTTCTTTTTCACATTTTATGAAATAATTAAATAATTATGAGTTATTCTTTGCCCGATTATAGACTTTTCGTCATAAATCTGGACTAATAAAATTTAGTTCAACACAACTTTTTGGTGACATTATATCATTTTTTTCTCACCACTCACTTACTCAGTTACACGCTGTATCCCGCATAGAGCAGGGAATTTGGAAAAATAGTGTTAAGACACTCCGTTCTATCTCCCACTTTCTGCCGAATTTAAGGCATTGCGTGCTAAGTGACAAAACTCAACGCCGTGCTTTGTCTGTTCCCAGAGCGAAGAAATCAAAATATTAAATATATACATTGAAAATGTTAAATATTTCATTTGCTCGACCGGGGATCGAACCTACGACCTGCCGTTTACAAAAGGCCTCATTATTTTTTCCTACTTGCAACTATTAGCAACGTTTAACTACAAGCAAACGAAGACGGCTTTAAGTTCGATTCCCATTTGAAGTAATTTTTTTTTTTTTTATTTTCTCACTCTGGTAACTAGAGAATGTCACTAAAATTGAGCGGAAAGACGGGTATAGAGTAGCGGCCTAGCTTGCCATATATACCCGACTCAATGTGAAGCTATAGCAGGAATATTACTTCAAATAGACATCGAATCCACAACCATAGTGTGTAAAGTAAATCATTGATCTGGAACGAAGCTTCCCCTTTCAGTATATATAATAAATATGTTCAATATCTATAATTCAATCTTTGGCAATCGCTGTTAGTATAGGTTTAAGTTGACAGTATAATTTGTGTCATATTATTTACAGGTCACTTGTATACATGAAGTATCGTAGTTACGTGATTCATTCAAGACTATAGTATTAAATACATATGCGGCGTTGAGTTCCGCCACTCAGCACACAGTGTGAGTTTTATTTATATACATTATAAATATTTTACTTAGATATATATTCTTGATCTTCTTGTTATCTATCTTCACAAATTGCTTATCATATTGAGGTTGATTCAATCGTATATTTCGTTTACTGTAATTCTAGTATTCAATGAAATTATCAAAATAACACTTTGGAAGGCAAAATATAATTGAAAAATAAATAGTTATTAGAATTTCTTTTTGTTTTCTTTTTATCCTGCACATGACAGGGTAGGCAGAGGCGACGTGGGCACCCAATGTTAAGGCACTCCGTTCCGTTTCCCACTTCCCGATGAATTTGAGGCATTGTGTAGTGTGTAGTGGAACTTATCGCTAAAGAAAATATTAATTATTTAATTTTAAACTATTAAATATTTAATTTCCTCGAGGGAGGATCGAACCCACAACCTATCGCTTTACATACACATAATAGGTAATTATTAAATTTAAATGAAAAACTCCTAAAGCTTCAAAACGTAAACAAAGTGGAGCTCTGCCTATTCTGTGAAAGAAACAGCGTGAAGCCAACAAAGCAAACAATACTTTGATAAAGTGATTATATAAGATACGAAATATGGAAACGAGCTCTGGAATTTTATTAAATCCTTTCATAACTATAAACAAAGTCACATTAAAAAAATATATTACAATTAGCTCAACCGTCGAGCGGAGGGGCTGTGGTACCACAGACTGTCATACAAGATTGATACACATAAACACACACATCAAACAGAAATAATCCTCTGTTCACAATGGAGATTATAAAAAACCAGAATCCTCAGATATAATTCTACAAATAAAATAATAGGATCAAACAAAATTCAATTCAATTTTTTTTTATCTCGTAATCCAATTATTATTGAACAATAAAAATTCAATATAAAGTTTCTATTCGAAATATAAGAGATTCATACAATATGTCAATGGTTATCGCTTTGGCTGGTGTCGCTTTAACTGATAATATACATCCGAATTTGTGGCATTGCATATATAATTTGAAAATAGGATATATTTCATTTCATTCTGTTGCTCATTTGTTGTTACTCTTTTCCTATTGATAATAGGGCAAAATGAAAAGGAAGGGGAAGCATTTCCTCAAAATAGTGCGTTTTACCAATCTAGCTATAGCTATTCTACCTTATAATAATAGTGCACATGATATATTTTATAGATTAAGTAGATTAAACAAAACTATAATACACCGATGTGTTCGTCTTTACTAAATATTTTATTGAGGTGCAGTGGCATAAGCGTGTTTTATTTACAGTTTAATCCCAACTGGAAGAAATGAAATATTTCATATTTTCATTGCTTCGTTCTGGTAATGATCACACTATGTATATATGGTGGAAATTTCTATCGTACACACGAAACGCTTTGGGGCTAAGTTCTTCATTCTTATAACGAGAGAATGGACGTCTGTATATCCTATAATAAAAAAAAGAGTAAACAGGTACACAGAATACAAGCCTACTTAACCTTAGATCGCTTAACATCAAGCTTGATGCGGTCTAAGCCTATTACAATAAAAAAAACATTCACAATAAATAATAAATAAAACGGAGTGTCTTAACTCTAGGGTGCCAGGTTTCCTCTGCCTGCTATGTGCAGGATACAGCTAACTGGCTAACATGCTGAAATAAATGAGATTGCTTTTTTGCTATTGCCTTCATTTTTCCTTACTTAATTAATTACGATCTGTTCCTATTGATATAAAAGGCTTTCTTACACAAAATCTAAGCTACAGTCATAATTGGTACCAAATATTTACCTTATCTAAACGTACCAAGATGTCAACGTTATAAATAGTGTATCTTTCATAGTCTTAAAGCTCTCAGGTAATTCATCATACAGGATCAAGGACATGTTCTTATAATGTGTATAAGCCACCCAACCGTCCTGGCTGTCTATAGAATATTTATTAATGATGGAGATGACAGGGCACATCTATATAAGTCATTGCATTGTTCGATGATGTTTCAGAATTGGCTAATGTCCTGTGATATGGATAAAGAGGTAGCTC
>DWMZ01005926.1:0-10635 GCA_018249855.1 Eueides tales michaeli | reverse complement strand
CCAACATCCGGGCTCATTTACTTGAAAACGATGTTTACTTCTGTATGTGGTAGTATCATGTACAACTAGCATGACCATCTTACCCACTGACATAGCACTACTGGGTATTTTTAAATTAATTTATGTAATTTTTTTTTATATTCATATAAAATAAAGAAGACTTTTTAATAATTTCTATTTAAGCTGTAAGCGTTTCTTTTTTAACCCGTGTCCTTGATTAATTAGACTAATGTGTTGATATTTCTTACTATAGAAATGATGACGGAGTTAATACTATTTCTCAGCTTCATGGTGTACCCCGCTCCCAATTTCCGAGGCATTGTGTGTTAATTGAATATAAATTTGCCTTGTTACCAGAGCAAAAAATTGAAAATATTATTTCATTTCATCGAGTGGGGATCGAGTGCCCAACCAGTCACGGTTTAAATCTCATACTTGTGCACCTGCGCCACGACAGATCTCAGTAAATACTATCAAAAAAATGGAGCAGGTTTCCTTAAATTAAATTATTAGAAATGATTATGTGCAAAATCTTTAATATTGGTTTGACAGTAAGTAAATTATGCAATACCTATGTTGGATTTAATACGTGAATAAAACAAAAAATGTATAGCAGTTAGAAACAATAAATGTGAAATTCTATTCTTTGAATCGGCAAATATAAAAATTGTAGAAATGATGAAGTAACAAGGCACAATTTTCTCATCTCTTCCACAACATTACCAGTTTTCTTTGTAATGTTCCATCACGCCTTGTGAAGTAGAAGTATTTTTGTTCAAACAAGTTTTGTCTCGGATTTGCTGTTAGAAATCTAGGTGATAATTTATTTTAATAAAGTGCTTGTCATTCGGGACAATAATAATTTCATGTTTGTGTTTACGTTAATAAAAATGCATGTAAATGGTTTTTTTATGTAAGGTGACTTAATATAAATAAAAGAATGTGAAAAAATTTAGTAGAGACATAGAGCTGACGATTTTTGGAGTAACGATCATCGAATATTGCCTTTATTAAAAACATAACGAACGCCGATTAAGTTCATCAGAAAATGGAAAAAGGAAATATTTTCTATATCTGTATAGAAAATATTTCCTTTTTCCATTTTTTACAGAATAAATAGAGAAAAATATATTTTAAAATGACACAAAAAGTAAAATATCAACTTTTCAAAAGATCAACATTTTTTTATAAAGAAGTTTATTAAAGCAAAATCATAATTATATAAAATAAATGATAACTACGACGTGAAGCCGACATTCCCTCTCAGGAAACGAATCGACGAGGACCTTTATAAATTACACCGCTTGAATTCGTTAACCTTCAGTTATATAGAGGCTTATATATATATATATATATATATATATATATATATATATATATATATATATATATATATATATATATATATATATATATATATATATATATAGTGAAAATGATAATTTCGGATAGAATTATACAAAAAAAACTAAGATTTTCTTTTCAATTCAAATATATGTTGTAAATGAAATATGAAGACCATATCATCGCAAAATAGCATAATAGCCATATTTTGAAAAACTGTACAGAGCAGTAGTTTGAAACTTCTTTCAATATAAGACTTGCTATGATTTGTATACATGTCTAATGAAAGAGTATTTTTTTTCGTTGTTTTTTCTCTAGGCTTAGACACATATTCTTTTTCCTTTTTTTTCTAAAGACGTTTATTTTATAGTTTCATGGGTGCTCGTATTATATACCTATTAATTTTATTTATAAATTCGTTCACCTCCATTCATTATTAAATAATAACGTGTATACACTTTTCAGTAGGTAATTTTAAAATAAGCTATTTATATGAATAGGTTAATTTAATCGACATTACTGTAAATATGTAATAAATTAGCCTAAACCTATGGTTATTTTATAGGTCAGCAACATTTAGTATTTGAAGCCTCAATAAATTTACCTCTACATATTACATCAAAATTTCTTATTTAATCGATTACAGATTTACTTTTGAATATAAAGCCTCTAAAGTATAAAAACAGAGCATGGAATTGCTGAAATGTCACATATTTAGTTCTAAACGCAACATGACTTTGATAATTAAGAAATTAACTATTAATAAAGAGTTCCTTCAAATTGGGTTACAATATAATTCATTAAACGAAATATTAATTTCACGAAATCTACGGAAATGTCAATTAATGATTTTATCGCAGAATATTGAATATTATTTACAAATTCCTTCCTCTTTTAAATCAACTTAAAAACAGATTTTTTTTTTGAAATTTTCATATATATATATATATATATATATATATATATATATATATATATATATATATATATATATATATATATATATATATTAATATATATAATATATATCTCGCTCCTAGCGAGGAATAAATAATAACGTTTACTTAGAAATTATTAAGATTCCTAGCGTAAATATTATTATTCCCAATCTGAAACCATGGAGCATAGCAACTGAAATATTTTTTTGCACTAAAATTAAGCTTTTTAAGACGAGTTTAGAGCTTTTAATACTTTATGGTGTAATTGATACTATACTATTGTACGAATTGTGGATATATTAAAATTTCTATGTGTAAAAGTAATTATACATTAATTTTATTAATTTAAGTTTGAGGCTATCGTAGCTCAGGACACAAGTGTGTGACTATAAACGACCGGTTGTGGGGTCATTATTTCGTATACTTTAAATATGCCACCTGCGGAGACGTCCTTATAATCGACGTCAATTCAGTCGATTACGATTCATATACCATTAAAGAGGCAGCTGCAATTTGTTTTTATAGTTTTTTGACATTATGAGTGTTTTTTTTTTTATATAAAGTTTATAACATATTTTGTATAAAGTTAGCATATGGCATTGCTGAGTTTCGCTACTCAACAAGCAAAGCAACAAAGCTACCAAGTCTCCTTTGCTTACCCTGGTATGTGCGGAATAAGGCGTGAAGTTAAAAAAATAAGCATATTATATGAATATGAGACATATCCTACGTTTCAATCCTATTGTATTATTCAATTTATTAACATAATTATGATGTTTTGGAGTTAGTCTTGTTTTATTGGACCTCTCAAAAGAAGGATAGTTAGGCGACTATCCTCTCTGGAGCGGTCAAACGAATAATTATTTGTGTGAATATTTGTTTTTCTATAAATGCTTCGGAAAATACTTTCCTGATAAGCTCTACAGACCAAGACTAATTTCTCCTGATTACGTAGAGGTATCAAGCTGAAATTAATATGAAATGTGCAGGTTTATGGCCACTTAAAGCATGCTCAAAATCATTCATCTTAGTAAACGCTATTAAAAGATGTGGATATGCAGTAAATAGCACGAAGTTACAATACGAATAAACGAAAAAAACAAAATAAAGATAAAAAATTGTAGGTTTCATAGAAAATAAAAATTGAATTTTTGTTGTTGTAATGAATGCAAAGAAGGAAAGAAGCTTGAAATCTTGATCAGTTATTAAAATATATATAGAAACACTGTATCACTGGATGATTTTTACTAGTATGGACGAAAATTGTACTTTTTTATGTTGATGGTTTATATACACTTAATTCTGAAGAAGAAAAATGTCCTTAAATAGTCTAGCACACTTATTTACCAAATTTTAGTTAAAACAGAAATAACTAACCCACTAAGGCAACTATGCGAGTTTTAATAACAACGGCAGGCCCGAGAATTGCCTTCTAAAAATAATATGTAGAAATAAATAGTTGAATTAAACGTTAAACAACGTATAGAAAATATAAAGAGTTTGTTTGACTGTCGTATGACATATTTATTGTATGTAGGGGACTCGCCTACAAAAAAATTTATTCATCAAATCATTTTTGTTATAAAGTTAATACATTCATAATTTTATCAAGCGAGAAGCGAGGAGGGCCCGAAGGCTTCTGATATTAGAAAATATTTCTTATAAAATCTTTTCAGATTCTTACAATAATATTGAAAATAAATAATTCACATGTATATATTTTTTTAGCTTCATGCTGAATCCCGTATATAGCAAAGAAAGTAGATTAAACCTAGAAATCTAATGTAAAGACACTTCGTTCCCATTAGGACACTGGCGTTCCCATTAGGACACTGGCGTTCCCTATTGTCTGTCACAATCTTGAAGCACTGCAAGGTAGCGGGACTTAATATTGATACTACAGCAAACAAATAGTCAATCAGTTTAAACATCTTGAGATATCCAGTTAGCAAGTCAACTAAATTCTGCACAAGTGAAAATTGACCCAAATAATATAAGCGTCTGGTGGACCAGTGTTTGGCCAGACGACTACCGCAGACGTCTATTGTCAGTAATTGTAAACTATAATGTTTTCATGGTGTTTCGGCTAGCTGGTAAGCAACCGAGGCTGGTCAATCGATCTACGCTACTGATGCTTCTCGACAACGTTAGACCACGCGCTGCACAACACTAACGGACCAAATTAGAGCTTCAATTGGCATATCTAAGACTCCAACAGATTACCTTTTTTATAAAGATTTGGATAACTTTTTGCAAAGAAAAAAGTCTTAAATAAGGACCTAACATATATAAAATAAGGACAACGGCATTTAGGGAATATTTCCTATTTATTAAAGTATGGTATGGATACGTATTTACTATTATATACAATAATAGTAATTCAGGTCTAATATTTTGTTATTTCATATCTACGCAAGTACGCTCGTACTTAGATAGATATGAATGGCAAGCCGTATAAATTTAACGTAAATTCCAGGAAAAAGTATCCTTTAATATGCCCCATATCCCCTCTCTTCACGCATCCTCTCTCTTAACCACGATTATTCTGAGATCGCAGACAGGCACTTAAATTTTACTATATCTAAACATATAATACGACAAAGTAACGAATTGCTTTTTTTACTTCCCATATTATCAATAATTTGAAACTAATCGTAATATTACGATTATATAAAAAGTGTAACAACCAAATATGTAATGATAATATTCATATGTTACATACACAAAATCAGACTATTACTAGAAAATATGTTACTTCTCCTTAGTATATTGAATAGAAATAAACCCTTTCGGCTTTCTTATATGTACAGATTTAACCCCCATAGCCGAAGCAAATTAATCTCTTCAGTGGAAATCAAGACGATTCAATGAATATAAATTGTATTATCCTAGGAAGAATGGATCCCAGTAAATAGCATTATAATTTCTCTCGGGATTTTTAGAACTGTGTAAAAAGAGAAGTAGTCTGATGAAAAATTTATTCTATAGCCTGTGAAATTACGCGGAAACTAGGAGACAAAATAGCGTAACGTTGAGCTTGAGCAAACAACGTCTTATTTTTTTTTCATATTTAAGTATTGTTGTGGTAGACTTGGAAAGCATATGATTGTATAAACAAGAGTATTCGACTTTTATTCACAGTAAATATTATATAATAATAAACTTGATTTTTCTTCAGCAGTCATATCAAATAAGAATATTGAATTTAAAGCTTCCTTCGGCTTCTATCACAAATTAACTACAAGTAAAGGATAAAAAGTGAAAAATGATATAACTCAATACTAAGAGCAGAAATATAAAGGGAATATTAATATAGTAATAGATTTGATCAAATATTGTCAATATTTACTAAGTTTAGATTGTAAAATATCATAACATTTTATATTTATTGTACTATATATATTACATAGATAAATAAGATACCCAACGAACCAAATGCTAAGCAATTTTGTGAACACTTTATAACGCTCATCGTCTAATGAAATGTTACTTTACAATACATAACATTTTTTTACATATTACAGGGGTGCAAAGGTAAATATTTTGAAATCACTACTTCCTCCTAAAACAAAGTTGATGCATCTGTAATAAATGATTAAGTTAATTGAGCAAAAATAATGCCTTATTCAAAATCATGTTATTAAAACTAAGTTACCTCTCTACAACAAGAGTATTCTGCTATATTCTTTATTTCATCTTCCTAACGATTTTATTGTGTTTCTATTTTTTCTTTTTATTTATTGGGTATCAAAATAAGATAGTCCTATTTCAATTCCCGATCCCGTTTAAAGTTACACTTTATGACAAACTTACAACCAAATAATAATATTACTTCTAATATAATTCCCGATCAAAAAATATCCATTATTTTTGAGCAATAAATAAATCAAAATGATTTTCTTTTTTATTTAAAAGAACATAATTTGTATTCTGCACCCATATGGATGGGGTATCTCAATCAGTTCTTTAATTAAGGCGTTTCGGTCGGTTCGGGTTTTTTTCTCAGTCGACAATAAATTATGGTTTTTACAAATTTTAAGCTATTTTAAGACAATATTACAAAAAATATATATATTATAGCTAGAATTAATTTTTTTTTAATAAAAGTATTTTTTTAATAAAAGTTTTTTTTTGTTTTGTTTAAAATAGTAGTTTTATTGTTTAAAAAAAGAATAAAATATTATTTTCTTAGAAGTGTTTTAATTACTGATTAGGTAACTTAGTTTATTAGTACCAATATTAATTAGTAAGTAGCATTGATAATTATACATATTATATTTTATAAGACATACTAGAAATAACTGTATTTCATATTTTAAAAAATAAATAAATGAAAAGAACAAAAGTTTCAAAAGGAGACCTAATAAATTGATAGAAAATTAAACAAGCAGAAATTTCAAAAAGAGAGCTACTGCCATAGAACTGATCATAGCGTAAATTCCCAAATTTTATTTGATAAAAAAAACTAAAACTATTATTAGGACTTTACGTTTATGATTTTTATTGTATTCAGTAAATAATATATCATGTTGTTGTATTGCGTATTATGTCGTTCTATAGCGTAATGTGATAAATCTAAGTATGACTGGAAAAAACATTATGTACAATATAAATGCGTATGAGCCTGCATTTCTTAATGTATATATTAAGAGTAAAGGCGAATACTATACTACCACAATTAAAAATAAACGAAATATTTTTGAATTTGAAATTTCTAATTTTTATACGATTGTTGAATATGTTTTCTTATTTTTTTGCCAATATATTGTGTTAATATTAAAATGGAATGAGGTGATAAAGAGGACCAAATCACTGTGATTGCGAAAAAGGCGATCAAAGTAAGAATACGAATTCTTAAGTCTTCTCTTAAGATTTGCAGCCTAAAATATACACTGTTAATTTCTTAACTGGTAATTTAAAAAAGAGTAGAATGATAAAATCGAATAAAAAAATGTTTACAGTTAAGAAATATTTATACAAACAAAATGAACAAATTTAATTTAAAAAATGTAAATAAACTTTTCTATCAATCATCCAATTACAACGTGGGCTTTATGCGACCTCAATAATGGTGTGGTCGGGTGTTAGCGACTGATAGAATGAATAAGCCATATTTTTATGATTAACATATCTAAACATCAGCACAAGTATATCAATATACTATTCTACATAAATATATCTCCCGACTAAGAGATTTAAGATATATTAACACATACATTTATTTAATATCTACTATTCTATCGTACTGTAATTATTTTTACCACAGTATTTTACATTAATTAAATTTGTTTGATTTTTAAATATTATTATTTATTTTAAATGAAACACTTTTAAACGGATTAATCGCGTATATTGACTTTTAAACATTTTTGGAAACCCGATGTTTCAAACGCTTTACAGTAGTCCGTGGTCACGGGTAGACGCGATTAATCCGTTTAAAAGTGTTTCATTTGAAATGTGTAACAATTGCGAAAATCAAAGATACTATTATTTTATCCTTGCGGTATAATTGTAAGAAAAAAAAACTAAAGTCTACTTTACTTTTCTTTGTGATATACATTTCAAAGTTTTTGACGTGCTAATGACGATTACGAGAACGTAATAAGTTTCTACATTGTGTAGTTATCGCGCATGTAGCGTTCTTATGCATACAGAAAATGTACTTGGTTATAAATTAGGCCAATGATTAAATCTCAGCTTTCATCGTAATGAGGCACTGGTGAAATGTAATGTTTTAATTCGTTGCAAATATTTATTGTGTGTTAAAGAAGAGACAATATTAGTTTAACCGATCTCTACCACAGCCAAAACACGCGAAAGATGATAATAAGTATAGAGACTCTATCACTTCATTTTACATTTAGTGTCATTACTACTCACGTTAACTTCGTAGATTTTAAAGTTCAACGTTACACATCATCTAACTTAACCAGAGAAACCAAAAGAATATTTACAAATTTACTTATAGAGAAACCAAAAGCATATTTACAAATATACGGATTTCCTGAATGAATACTTACTATACTTGCTACAGAAAAAAGTACACACACAATACTATTTTAATTCACAACATTCTTTCATCATTCCTTGTAACATAACATGGGTTAGACAACAGTGTATATTATTCATATTATTTTCCAGAAATGAGCTCGTCCATACGGTCATTCAAGGTTTCTGGAATACACACATACCGCCTAATGCTTTCAGTACTGTAATGAACATGATAAGGGTATTTGAACGTTTATATTATAGTTGGTATACTGTAAATGCACCTTAGATAAAGGTACAAGACTTGACAAAGGCTCTACATATATCTTCGTATAAAAAAATTGTATTTCTATTTGCTAGTTAAACTGCTACATAGAATGTAGTCACTATAATCTCTTATTTTTAAATATAATAGAATCGTAGAAAAGTGGACGGTAAAGTAAACAATGTGTACTTAACTATACACTATTCTAGTTTGTTTTAAAATTAAAATGTCAAAGTAATTGTGGTGCATTCAGGACGTGTTTTTGTGAAAACGTTTACTAAAGAATTGTTTTTGAAATTGCTAGGGCGGTTAAGTGTTTCTTTGTCTTTATACAGACAAAGCTTTTTTTGTGTACTTACATAATAACGATATTTACGTTATTATGTAAGTACACTTTCTTTTCTGACTTTAGATAAATAAAAACAAAAATTAGGAGGATGTGGCGTGTTAGCTTATCACATTTTGATAGGTTATCCTTCACTACGCTATTACGATATTTTAATGTGAAAACGCTCTGTTCTGCACTTACCGCTAAATATTTATATCTCATTATGTTGCTACATTAATAGATAGTAGGTAAACTGAAAGAACACTTTACGCCTGTCTTAAGAGAGTGGTAGAATAAAAATGATTCATGGCCCGAAGTGAAGAAATCTCACTGCGCCAGAATGGCCTCAACTCAATCATTATAAAAATCAATTTATTATAAAAATAAATTTTCAAAAGAGCTTAAAAAATATATTTTTATATAAATATAATAATTTTCATTTGGTAAATAAGTTTATTTAGTGATGTAATACATAATACGCAATAACTTTATCATATAACTTAAAGCTATAATATAAATAGATTACAAGACTTCACATACTCGTATATTACTAAGCGATGCGACAAGCTCTAGCTACATCAGAGAACGCAATTTAAAATTCTAAATGTAAAACTTAGTATACAAGCATACTTTTCTCATTCGTATATTGCAGACACGTTCTGATCTTAATGTTACCAACCGTTGTAGATATGATTTTTGTCACCCTCAAGTGTTCAACACATTGCAGTGTCGGGCCTCGACCGAAATGTATGTAGTAGTTACTTTATACTTACGTATATACTAGCTTTTGTTACTTATCTCAACGATAAACTATATTGTTGGTTGTTAAATATTTGAACCCTTATAGGAATACATTTTTGTCCAGTAGTATCTGTTAAGACTATTTATCTCGAGATCGCTTCGAGGTATCAATATAAAATTAATATTAAAATATTTAGTACTACTTAGAGTAAAACAAAAATCAAGCTTTTAAGTTAATGAAACCATAACATACAAGAATTCAAGCCCTGTTGTTCTGTATGAAATCTGTCCCGTAAGCAAGTGCTTTAGGGTACTTCCGGTCGACCCAAAAGCTATGAACTTGACACAAAACTTATAGTATAAGTTCTAATAAATAAAAAAGGAATGAAATTGAAAAGTGAACATTTATAGGTATTTCATAAAAAATAATCTATAAAAAAATTATACGTGTTTTTCATTTCGTGCATATTGAGTACACACGCTGAGAGCGAAGTTCGCTTTGTCAACTTTATTCGCCGCGTAATCAATATCTACAGAGTATTTCTCATGGACCCCAATGGCGGCCAACGAACCTGTTGCCCCTATGATGTTAAACGGGGTCGTCGGCAGCGGGGATCACTCACCACCAGGTGACCCGTACGCTCGTTTACGTTTCGTCGTTTCCATAAAGAAAAAAAAAACTAAAATTATGAAATCAGAAAAGAAAAAATTATATTTATAAGTTATAAATGTTAGCTTATTTTATACTAAATTAATGCATACGCCCGCAAAGTTTAGTCTGTCAACTGGTATATATTGACTTACCAGCATGAACTATTATTGGTGGGCGAGTCCGACTTGCACTTGAACTATTTTTTTTTAATTAAAAATGTTTTTCAATTTGTCAGTGTTTATCATTTCTTTCAATATTTAATTTGGTACCAATGAATATTAAAAAATATTATTATATTTTAAAACTACGCAAACAATATAAATAATATTAGTTTATTTTTTCTAAAACGAAATTCCAATATAATTTCGTTTAAGTAAAA
>DWMZ01005925.1:0-10636 GCA_018249855.1 Eueides tales michaeli | reverse complement strand
TCTATTTTTCTTTCCCCTAAGAAATATGACATTGCGTACTGCGGACCGCTTGGTGATGAAGAGACGGTCCGTAGGAGACAGGTCTTGGAGCACATGGTGTTCTTGTTCTCGAACCAATGGTGTCTGCAGGGAAATTGATAGGTCACAAGTTCATTTTCCGTAAGATGTTTAATTTTGCTTTGTGTGTTGAGAGGCGGAACTGTGCACCGCGCTTTGTCTAGTTATTAGTGAGGCGTAAACAAAATACATAATTATAATTTGATATTTTCATTTCTCCGCTCTGGTAACAAGGCAAAGGCGCGGCGTTGGGTTCCGCCACTCAACACGCAATACCTCGAATTCGGCGGAAAGTGGAAAATTAGGGTCCCAAATCCCCTCTGCCTACCGAACCCTGTGCGGGATACAGCGTGAAGCTGAAATAATAGTGTTTTCGCGTGGCTTCGCCCGCTTGAATTACATAAGTATGTATTTAATATAAGTACAAAAATTTGAAACATATGCCAATAAGATATTAATTTGGAGGCCTTATATATAATTGCTATATTTTCAATTTTTGTAGTAAGGAATCTTGTTTGCCATATTTTTTTATACATAAAATATCGATCTTTCTAATACCTCTAAGAATATATGTACAAAGTTTAATGATTATCGTTTAAGGAGTGATCTGAACGTATAACAAACCAAGTTATATTCACATTTAAAATATTAGTAGGCCTGTCGAGGCGCAAGGTCACAAACGTGCGTCTGTAAACGAAACAGATTGTGGATTCGATCCCCACTCGAAAAAATGAAATATTTAATATTTTTTAATTCAATATTTAATTAATGTTTTTATTTTTTCGATCTGGTAACATGCATCGCCTCAAACAGCGGAAAGTGGGGAACGGAACAAAGTATTTTAAAATTAGGTTCCCAAGTTCCCTCTGCCTACTCTGCCATGTGCGGGATACAGCGTGAAGCTGACGAAAACATTATTTGTATGATTTTATTCTTTGAATGGGAACCGAACCTACAACCAGTGCGTTTACAGCCACACGCCTGTGCTCTTGCGCCACGACAAGCCTCATATATTTTCTTAGTAATACACTAATAATTGTTAGTATTATACACAAGATGATATTACGCATTATTAATATTTTCCTTCAAGAATAAACTAGAATTGAATAAATAATTCCTTAAAATTATGACTTATGATTTAGAGAATCATTTATGTGGAACGTTTTGAATATTGTTTTGTTTTTAGTTTCACGCTGTATCCCGCATATAAGGAAGGGTAACCAGCGGGAACCTGGTGTTAAACACTCCGTTCACTACTTTCTGGCACGTGTTTGTGACATTGCGTCTTTTGCGCAGTAACTCAACGCCGTCGTTTGTCTTGTTTCTAGAGCAAGGAAATAAAAATCTATAATTATAAAAAAACTGTAATACATCAATGTCTGTATAACATATATTATAAAACAACTTTATGGGACGTTTCTATTGTAATAGTGTGTATGTACGCGCTAATCTCAGAAACGGCTAATCAGATTTTAATTTTGTTATCGGCAATTTTAACATTTAGTGTTTCGTTTTGATAAAATTGCTACATATATATTTTTCGCTTAGTTGAAATTTTAGTTTTCTTTGCATAGACATTGTCTCAAAAGTGAAAATATTATTAGAACAAGAAAATATCTGGAGTTATTAGATAAAACAGTGCAATACAAGCCGGCGAAGCCGCGGCCGGGTAGGCTAGTATTAAATAATTTATAACCCTGTGTGGGAATCGAATCCACAATCATCGCATTTACAATTTGAAGCTGCACCACTGCGCCATAACGGTCTCGGTGAATAATATTTTTTACGTAAAATTACGAATGAAAACTAATGGAAAAGGATTTTATTATAACTTATATTTATATACTTTATTGTAGTTAACGAAATTATTAAACGAGTGATAAATTTACACTCAGCTTCTCGCTGTATCCCGCACGCGGCGGGGTAGTAGAAGGAACTTGGGAACCCCAGTTTGTCTGTCTGTCTGTGGCTCTGACCGTAACTCCTTAATGAATAAATCGATTTGAGTGCGATTTTGTCAACGAAAGCCTTCTTTTCATGAAATACGTATAAGCAGTTTAAGATCAGTACAAGTAGTGCGGCACGCCATCCATTTTTTTAACCGGTGCATTATTTTTTTTAACTTTTTACATATAATTCTCTCTATCCCGCATATTAACTTCGAAAACTAAGCCTTAGAACATTATTTCTCAATATCTGCCGGAATTCTCGATTATATATATTTGTTGCGGAACTCAACGCTGCGGTTTTCACGTAATATTAATGAAACGATTAACAAAACACCCGCGAAAATCAGAACATTCATTTGAGGAGGCACTCGTATTAGCACTTCTTTCAAAAACCAAAAAAAAAACATTCTTAATATTTTTTTAAATGTCAATCCACACTTATAAAAGAACTTGTACTTGAACGGTTTCTAAGAGGCGCGGCCTCAAATCCCGCTACGTTAAAATTTTAATAAGTTTTCTAAAATACTTCTGAAACAATTATTTATTTAATATTTTTATTTCTCGCACAAGGCAAAAGCGTTGAGTACCGCCACTCAACACGGAGTGCCTTAAATTCGGCGGAATGTGGAGAACGGAACGGAGTGTCTCAACACTAAGTTCCCAAGTTCCCTCTGCCTACCCAGGCATGTGCGGGATACAGCGTGAAGCTGAGTGATAGAGAAACTATTACCTGATCAGTACTTTTTCCAATTTCCTGCAATGGTTCCTTTACACCAGCGTAAGGCTGTATAGATATTACAGGTATAGGCGTTTGCATCATATCAGTATGTTCACATATCTTGCTAATATTTTTGTATATGTGACAGTTTATTGTTGACAGTTTAAATTTGTATGTTAATTTATATGAGAATTGAAGAAGGATGAGGTTTTGTATTTATAATAATTCTTTAAGGTTATAAATATAAAGATAAATCACGGCGTTGAGTTCCGACTTTGAATTCACATGGTCTCGAAAGTTGGATTGTGTATGGGGATGTGACTCAAAACTAGTTTAAACTAGTTTAAACTAGCCTATCCCGCTATATCCGGAATACAGGCTACTATTAATTTTAATCTAGTAGAAATTAAATATTTATTATTCCCTGTTAACAAACCAAACGGCGGCGTTCAGTTCCGCCAGTTAACGTGTAATGTCTCCAGGTTTTAGCGGAAAGTAGAGAACGGAAGTGTTTTAGGGGACATAGTGTCTTAACACTATGTTCCCAGGTTCCCTTTACCTACTATACTATATTCGCGATAGAACAAAAATACGATATTCCAGGTTTTTTTTTTACACATATATATATATATATATATATATATATATATATATATATATATATATATATATATATATATATATATATATATATATATATATTGCGCAATGATTTGTGACGAAATATAAATTATTGTGCGCTCTATAATTGCTATTGAAAAGATTTTTTGCATAAAATATTTATTTGAAGTAAACGACACCATGCAAATGGCACGAGGGGAGTTCATTTAAATTTGTGAAAAAAAATATCACAAACTGTATCGCTTTTATCAATCCGCTAACAATGGAATTGGTCACAATAAAGTTATGGTCACCATAATATTACAAGTACTGAGTATATTTTATTGTTGAAATATTTTGTTTTCTTCTTTATGGGAAGAAAATAAAGCTTGTAGTTGAGTTCCGTCACTTAGCAATGTCTCCTAAATTTGGCGAAAAGTAGAGAACGGATAAAAAGTAATGGAAACGGAGCGTATTAATATTAGGTTCCCAAGTTCCCTCTGCCTACCTTGCCATGTCAGGATACAGCGTGTAGCTAACAAACAGTATATTCAATATCAAATAATTAATATTTATATAAAATCATGGTCACCGCTGCCAGTGCACCGTGCATGCGCACGCGCCGCCCCGCGTTACAATTTTATGCAAAAACGCAAATTTCCTCGAAATTTGAAACGCTACATTGTATAACAGTAGAATGAATAAAAATAATCGCACTGAACTTAATTTTTAGGGGAAAAACTGCATTTGCAGTTTGGACGCCATTATTCTAACGACGGATAGAATTAACGGTCGGTTTTTATGCGAACGACATTTTGAATTAATTAGTATTTTTGCACGGTTCATTTCAATATTGGTTGTGGGGTATCGGTTTTCACTTACTGTTGAAACGTACATTGTTGATTATAGAAGATATTATTTATTGATTTTTTTTAATTTTGTTGGGAAATTTTATGAGAATTTGGAGTATTCCAAATATAAAGTGTTAAACACTCCAAATATTTATTAATAAATAAGAAGTTAGCAGCTTCGTTTTTTCAACGTCAAATAATTTACCACCAGTTCAGAGAAGAACCGGCGAAAGAAACTCAGCGGGACATCTCTTTTTTTTAATCAAAACTTTACATCATATTATTATAATTGACAATGATACATTTGAAATAGCGTGGAGCAAGCATTTTATTCCCAAAGCGTGTTATAGCTTAAAATACTAAACACTGTTTCCGGCGTAAATCTTGAATTATGAATGTAACTTATATTAAAAATATAAAAAAAATAACTATCTATACATGTATATATAAAAATATAAGTATTTGTGTGTCAATAATCATTTATTTCAAAGCGCATATTGTTATTTCACGATATCAAAATACAAACACAATTTGACATTTTTAGTTTGTCTGTGTGTTTTTTGGGCTAATCTACGGAACGACTGAACCGTTTGTAATGAGACTAGCACTGAACTATAGAGAAATTTGTGCAGCAATATATAGGCGTTTTATTTTAAAAGTTGTTCTATAGGACATGACAATTTTTGCGAACATTTATACTGATAATAAATCTGTAAGCCGTCAAATGATTTAAATGCAGTTTTCACTACTTCTTTTGGCAACCCTAACTTTACATTAAGTGTTTATTTTATTTAAATGGGTTGAAAAATATAAAAATTACGCTTATATAAAATATTAATGTCGACAAAAATGCTACAAAATTTTTATTTATTTAGCTGAAATTGTAGTTTTTAATGTATAGATTTTGTCTTGAAAGTGATAATGTTATTACAACAAGAAATTAGTTGAAATTAGTAAATATAATAGTGTAATACAAGCGGGCGAAGCCGCAGGCGGGTAGCTAGTAATAAAATTTTAAAAGATTTATACGAATATTTACTAATCATTTTTGATTTAGGGAAAATTTATTAATCCAATGATACTCTCATAAAATTCAATCCAGATATTTCAAAGTTTAGCTGACAGAAACAGAAAGTGAAAAATTTTAAAATGAATTGTTTTAATATCGTGTAGATATATAACAGACAGACACTTAAATTTGACTTCATTCTATTTCGTTTCGTGCAAAATTATATGAATATTTAGTGTCTTTGCACTTTACTGATCAAAATTGTAAATTAGTAAATTTGTATTATCATTTTTTTGTGAAATAATGTGTTTTTTATTTAATTTCAAAAATCCAACTGTATATTTCAAAACGCAAATAAATGGAAATATTGTTATATAATGTATTTCCTCGAGTGAAGATTGAATAAAATAACTCTCGATAAAATAATTCTAATAAATAAATAATAATAAAATAATTCTAATAAATGAATAATAATAAAATAATTCTAATAAATAAATAATCGAATGTATGTAATTAAAAATCATTTTTTTTATTCCTTTACAAAATTTCACAGGACAGACCATAGTATATGTGTGAATATATGTACACATTTAAATATGTACCTTTGATTTCACGCTGTATCCCGCACTAGATTCCCGGAGGGAACCCGTGAACTTAGTGTTAAGACACTCCGTTCCACTTCCGTTCCCCACTTTCCGCCGAATTCGATTTACTTTAAGGTGTAGTTGTGGAAACAAATTAAATTTGGACTGTCTTCGGAGTCTGTTCTTTAGAAAAAAAACTGCATTAAAATTTGAAAAAGTTTTCTTAATATTAAAAAAAAAAGAATACAAAAGGAACTTGGGAACCTAATATTAAGACACTCCGTCCCCATCAAGACACGTTCTGCCGAATTTGAATCAATGAATGTTGAATAGCAAAGCTCACGTAATATAAAATAATGCTTTATTACAGATAAAAAAAATACATAAAGGAAGTATAGTATAGAGATAGTTGATACTTAAATTAATATATCGGCGCGACGCCGTTTATCAATCACATTATTTCCTGCAAATTAATTACACATAACAAATAATTAATTTAAATGTAACTCTAAATTGAAGAACGTCAGGTGTTTTAATTGTTAAGTTATTAATATAAGCCAATTATTGTGAACCGATTTAAATGTAATGATTTAAATGTAATTTAAATTAAATCTAATGATTTAAATGTAAAGTTAATTTAATCAATTTTAATTCAATTTTGATGATTTTATCATACGAGGTGTAAAAATCATTATAATTCAATATAAGTTTTAAAATATTTTTATAATAATATTGTCATGGGTCATTTAGTTTTTAACTAAAATAGGTGAGGTGTTTGAAACAATGTAATTGTAAGTAGTAACTAATTTTCAGTGAAGAATCGATTTAAATGTAATTTAATTAAGAATGATGTAAACATAATTTAGCTATAATTTAATTACGTTTTTAAATGTTGTTTTAATATTATTATAATATACATAATAAGAAGTAATTAATTGTTAAGTTGCATTTGATTTCCACTGGACAAGTGGCGCCATGTAAAACAAAATATGGCGCCAGGAACTGAAGTAAAAGAGAAATGTAAATCCAAAAATCACTTTTGCTCCAGCTCCTGGTGAGTGCAGACGATCCTTATTAAAAGTTAAAGTATTTTCATTAGTATTTGTAATTATTATTTTTAATTATATGAAACAAAATCAAGTTTTAAACTTATGTTTAAATTTTGTTCCAATAATTGAAATAAATCTTTGTTTAATTAGATTTTTTATTTATTTACTAAGAATGAGTGAAGATACAGTAGTACAGTACGTGATGTCACCGATGCTGGCGTGGATATATATATATATATATATATATATATATATATATATATATATATATATATATATATATATATATATATATATATCCATCAAAAATATATAAAATACCTTTAAAATATGTTGTTAATAAATTGGAACAGATTTTTATTTTTAAAAGTCGCAGGCGATACCAAAATAGAATGGAGAGATAAAAAACATATCGTCCTTCCTCGTTTCGTACAAAATTATATGAATATTTAGTGTCTTTGCAATTTACTGGTCTAAATTATAAAATTAGTAAATTTGTATTAATATTTTTTTGTGCAATAATGTGTTTTTTGGTTTAATTTCAAAAATCTTTCTGTATATTTTCACAAAATATAGTCTTATTTTATTGTTATATTTTCAGGAAACCATTTATGTTAAATTTATTTTTTAGCTCACGCTGTATTCCGCTCATGTCAGAGTGGAGACAGGGAACCTGGGAACCTAGTGTTAAAACGCAAATAAATAAAAATATTATTAAATATTTCATTTCCTCGAGTAAAGATCAAATAAAATAACTCTCTATAAAATAAGTCTAATAAATAAATAATCAAATGTAATTAAAAATCATTTCTTTAATTTTTTTACAAAATTTCACAGGACAGATACTATGGGTATATGTGTAAATATAAACATTTAAATATGTACCTTTGATTTACGTTAAAGTATAGTGGAATCAAATTAAATTTGAACTATCTTCTGAGCCTATTCTTTAGGAAAAAAGTGCATTATGATTCGAAAAAGGTTTTAATATTAAAAATAAAAACAATACAAAAGGAACTTGGGAACCTAATATTGAGACACTCCGTCCCCATCAAGACTCACGATCACGTTCTGTCGAATTTGAATCAATGCATGTTGAGAGCTCACGTAATAATAATAATACTTTATTGCACATAACAAGAATTACATACAGAAAGTATAGTATAATGATAGTAGATACTTAAATTAATATATTACGTTCAATGGCGGCAATCACTGCAAGAGACAGGCCATTACAGGCCATTAAAAATACAGTATTAAAACAAAAAAGAGTAAGGCGCAAAAAGTATTACTTTGCTATTAGTATACATATATACTTATGTATATATATATATATATATATATATATATATATATATATATATATATATATATATATACACAAATGTAAATACTCGTACAGGTATACATAAAAACACATACAAACACATAATATATAGAACATATAATATATATTTTCAACTTGACGCTGTATCCCGCACATGGCAGGGTAGAAGAAACTTGGGAACGCTAGGTTAAGACACTCCGTTCCACTTGCGTTTCCCACTTTCCGCCGAATTTACGTCATTTTTAAATACATACAAATTTTAAATATTTCATTTCCTCATGTGGGGATTGAACCCACAGCCTGTCGTTTACGGTCACATGCTTGCGCCGCTGCGCCACACTCTTTAATATAGATAGAATATTGATTTAGACCGTAATTTTTAAGCCTAGACTTAAAAATCACTACAGATGGAGATCGTCGTAATTTCCTGGCAGCGCATTACTGACGGAGTCTCCATAGCGTTTAGTACGGGATAATGGAGAGAGAATATTTCCAAGAGAATATTGTTGCGAGAACGAAACAGCTAGGAGAGAAGGTACAAGATTGTATAAAGGAGAGTGAGAGAGTGTAAATGTGGTCAGTTCTTTACAGTGAGTGATTTAGTTGAGTGCGGTATTGTGTTACGTGATCAAATTTTCTTAATTCAAATATGAATCCTATTGCGAGATTCTGCATCATTTCAAGCATATTTTGTAGTTGTTAATATAAATCTAGGTAACACCTTATCAATATAGGACGGAGAAGAGTTTGAGCCAATGATATTTTAGTTTAAAATGGTAGTAGATTCTTCCATCTTCTCCAACTTCCTATAGAGCAAAATATCTTACGGCTTAGGCAGCAATTTTTGGCGACCAGGAAAATGCACTGTTCACTTCGATTTTCATTGTTAATTTTTTAACACATATCGCTACGCTCTAAACAAATATTGTTAAAAAGGATTTGGAGGGAGGTTTGATTCTTTTTCTTATATAGTTGCTTTATTTAAGTTGATTTATTTAGGTTAGTAGACAGTGCAAATGATTCACTCAAAGAAACAATAATTTGTAAGTCAGAATTAATATTATCAATTGCTCTGGGTATGTCATTTACAGAATAAATCTGCAAATCGTCAGCACAGATATGATAAGATGGCCATATATGTAGAGTCCTCCGACTCCACTGTTAATAAAAATCATGAACAGTAAGGGTGACAGTACGTCTCCTTGCGCAACACCAACACCTATATGACATTGAGAAGTATAATTTCCATCAAGCCTGATGGTTTGAGTGCGGTCACGCAAATTTGAGGGAAACCACTCAGTAGCTTTTGGAGAAATATTAATAGACCTAAGTATTGATAACATGATGTCGATATCAACTGTATTGATTGCATTAGTAAATCCAATAAGGCAAGTACAGTAACTTGTTGTTTCTCAATGTCATCTGATGTCATACTTTATTAAGTTTTGTAACTGTATATTTACGATTAAATTAAATATTTAATGCTTTCATTTCTTCGCTCTGGTAACAAGGCAAAATGCGGCGTTGAGTTCCGCTAGTCAACACGCAATGCCTCAAATTCGGTGAAAAATCGAGAATAGATTTCCCTAGTTCCTTCTGCCGACCCTGCCATGTGGATACAGCGTGCAGCTGAAAATAAAAGAAAAAGTAACTGTACTATAACCAGTACGGTAGCCTGACTGAAAAGAGGATAGAATGTTGTTTTTATATAGAAACAAGTATAAATGCTCGTGGACAATGGGTTCGAGTATTTTTGAAAGGAAATAGAGTATGGAAATAGACGATGGGTTGGAGGTTTCAAGGGGACGATAAGAAGATAAGGAGGTCTGAATTCATAGTCAGAACAATCATGCATCGACTAACGTTATCGCAATCTGTAGCGTCAGATTTGTCATCACATGTTCTTACTTCTGCTGGAGTGATAGATATGATGAAGGGGTTAGTTAAAGGTAGGAGCTTCACGATGTATCCCGCACACGTCAGGGAACTTGGGAACCTTGTGTTAAGACACTCCGTTCAACTTCCGTTTCCTCGAACTCTTAAATCTGTGCAGTTGCTTGTGAGAGATAAATTTTTAGTGCACCTATACCTATCACGTTTAGAAATTTCCATTTTTTTTTAGAATTGTTACTGTTAATCGATGAATGTAGATACGTCGAGCATCTCTGTAAGTTTTATTGCGTCTGTTCCTTATATTTTGTACCTATGCAAATTTTCATCAATAGGATTTTTCTTGCATTTTTACTGTGCAGCATCGCTATTGGCCATAAGTAGCTTAATATCCTGAATCAACCACAAAACAGGGAGATGCTTTATTTTGCAAATAATTCTATCACAAGGAAATTAAAAACGTAATAATAATTTAAAAAAGACATAAAAAATAAAAGACGAATCATGTTTAACTTGTGTATTTCACGTTTGTACTTCACAACGTTGTTGTAATCTCATATGAATGAACGCCTCGACTCTCCTACACTCTACGCTCACAACAA
>DWMZ01005924.1:0-10636 GCA_018249855.1 Eueides tales michaeli | reverse complement strand
AAAAAAATAAAAAAAAAAAACAAAGAAAAAGAGAAATAAAAATATATATATACATACAAATAAACACATATATATATACATACATATATATATATATATATATATATATATATATATATATATATATATATATATATATATATATACACACACACATATATCTTTATTTATATTTCTTTCCCAAACATCTTTATGCAGTTTGACAGATATTTTGCATTGACATAATAAATTATGTCAATACAAAATATCTGTCAAGCTACACATCTTTAACTAATGCTATATTTTGTTATTTTTCACCACCCTCAATAACTTTTGTTAACAGGATATCAATATTTCTTATAGTTTAGCTGGACTCTCATGTTTGTCATCCTCTACAACTTTTGTTATAGATGTATTTAATTTTTTCGTATAGTTTATCGGAACCCCTACTGGTGTTCTGAATCAGGTGTGGAAGTATTCAAAATCAAATATAGCCTATGTCCTGCCCAAACCAAATGGCTATACAACAAAAAAAAATTGAAATAGGTAGTAGTTTAGAATATGTGCCCGTACAAACAGACAAACAGACTTTTTATTAGTTATTTTGAGACTTATATTGCTTTTTTGTAAATAGATTAAATGTACAAACATGATTTATTACTGTTTTATTATAATATAGACTACCTGATGAGGCCTGTGGTGGTGCAGGGTAGGGCGTAAGCGTGTAAATGCGATAGGTTGTGGGCTCGATCTTCACTCGAAAAGATGGAATATTTAATATTTCATTTTTTCGAGTAAATATTTTAAATTAAATATTTAATGTTTTCATTTCTTTAGTAATAAAAAAAGCGCGGCGTTAAATTTAGCCACTCAACACGTAATGCTCAAATTCGGCGGAAAGAACGAAGTGTTCTTAATACTAGGTTCCCAAGATCCCTCTGGCTATCCTGCCTATATCTACTGTAAACAGCGGAAGCTGAAAAAAAATCATTCGTGATTACCTCAATGATATAGTGCATTGCATATTATGGTACCTATTTTGAAATTCATGTATCAAATGACACGTTCATATGATATATGAATTTCAAAATCTAATAAATTCATCTAATAGAATTTACTAGGCCACCAGCTACTTTGTAAGACGCCAACGATGTATGAAGTTGGTTCACTAATCGGCTATTGTTGCTTTTATTAAATTTTATTAATAAATTAAGATGTCTTTAGTAATTACTTGTCTAAAATAAAAATGCAGTATAAACATATCTAAGAATACTTTCGGAATGGCTTCATTCCTTTGACGAAATGTTTTAGATCTCTGGTCATTTTCAAGAGTAACAAATATGACAGTAATAATAAAAGGTTCTATTAATTGATAAAAATGGCTGTATATAGTTTCCTTATTAATCGTTCAAAACAATGTAAACATTTAATGTAAATGATTGTAAAAATATAATAAAATCTTTTTTATGCTACGATCGATTTATCAAAACCAGCACATACAGCAAAACCATCTACATGCATTTATTTATGGTAGCTCCAAAAAAAGGGCTGCTCCTTCTAGAAGCTATTATATTTTTAAGCAAAAAAAATATTGAATTGCATTATCTGACAAATGTAGGCTCGGCCAAAAAATAATACATTCCAATGAACTTTTGCGTGCCACAATAATCTATCTAAGTGTCTTAAGACATTATTACTTTTAGTTATGCAAATTAGATTTAGAATATTTGTATATAAATAACACATACTCTAAATACAATATACACATAACATATTTTTTTACCAGACACTCACAAAAGCAACATAATAAAACAAGTTACAAAGCTCAAAGATAATATTTTCTATTAAGAAAAATCAGCTTTATTTATAATCCAGAGAGTATTTAAATTTAGTTTCTTCCAGAGCTCTCAAGAAACTCTTTGATGTTGCTTGAATCTTGTATGTCCTAAAATATGCATTTTTAAGAGTTTTCAAGATCGCGCTAGTATTGCAACTTATTTACATGTAGAGTACTTCCCACGTAGGTAAATTTATTTTATTTTCACAAGGACGATGAGATGACACTTCCCGCCATAAATGTTGTTTGCTACATTGTGGTGTGTAAATCCTTAAATTACAATTTTTAAATTATTAACTACTAGCGACCGCCGTGGCGTTGTTTGCCTTAACTTCGAGATCATTTTCAGCACCAGTGCTTAAAATAAATTATCCCCGCAGTCTAGATTGCGTTCGATTATAATTATTTGTGTTGTTATATCGTTGGCTTAGCGGTCAGACCGCTTGGACGGTTTCCTAAGCGCGATATCGAATTCCGCTACATTAAAAAATAATATATTTTCTAAAAAATATAATTACGACATTTTTTGAGGAAATTCAAATAGAATCTATAATTTAAATAGAATCAGCAAAATTAACATAACGATTTATAGCGCAAAAGTATAAATAATAATTTTCCATAATTACACTCATATAATTGTTCGTATAATTTAAGCGGCCGCGTGGCACTACGACTAGTTTGTTAATTTTTCATGACATTATATTCTTTTCTACTATATAGCTGTATGTATTTTAGTCAGTATCTTATTTATTTTGTGAACTTATCAACAATATTAAAGCTAGTAAATTCCCAAATTAAAAGAAATATTATGTTTCATATGTATTCCCGTATATTCTAATGAGGGATTTTTTTATTTTGAATCGGCCTAGGATATTGTTTAATTATTTATTAAGCCAAATTTAACATTAGCTATTTAGATAAAAGATGAAAATTATATAATAATACTACATTACTATCTGTGTACAATCTTTTGTATATAATCTTTGGAACGATCGATATTTGGGACCCGGTACCAAAATTAACTATGGAAATTTGTTTGAAAATTCTATTAATATGCGGTAACTACATCGTACATTTTTGATGTAGCTTGGGATAGTTATGACTATTTAATACTCGCCGAATAAGTAGAATGTTATATAAGTACCTCATTGAACTTTTACGTTAAGAAAAAACATATAGAAACGATTTGCTGATACTACTTATAATTTTTCAACTATATAGCCATATCATATTTGAAATATTTTATTAGCCATATCATATTTGAAATATTATTTTAAATGTTCAATTAAACGACATATATTGCAAACGAGTCAAATGCTAAGCTTATTAAGTTATAGCGGTGGCAAAGTTTGTTTCAGCATATTAGAAAAGAAATAAAATTTACATATTAGCACTACTTTGTAGTTTAAAGTTATTAATAAATTAAGTTCATGATAACTTCTAATCATTATTTGATAATTAAAGCTACTAAGTTAGGTGTTAATGATCTAAGTTAACGTTGAATATTGAATATCTATGCTATATAACGTCAAGTCTGTGCTGTACTGCTGCTACGGTTGACCACAAGTTCTACAGTAATGGGGTGGATCATGTTTTCACCCCATATAGTAAGTAGTATATGGAGTTGATTAAGTTAATGATTATTAAGTTAGTTCCCTCTATCTGTCATAACAATACATATTTTGAATTATGCATTTTCAAATTATATTAGAGTACAAATCATTGTAGTATTAGAGTTCAGGGCTTAGAATTTCCAATTTCAAAGGTCATTTTGCGTAAAGAAATTAGTGATTTATTTCTCTTTAATATAGAATCTAATATAGAGATATGTCGTCACTTACATATTACCTAACATACCTTGCCTATCCACATTAATTGCATTCAAATAAGAAAAAGTAATCTCATATTCCTTCTAAAAAAACAAAGGCCCGAATTATATAAATATAGTTAATCCAGTTAGTGAAAAGGGCTACACTAACAAATAACTGTAAATGCAATTAGGAAGACATAGCGAGAGACGGTCAGTTAATATTTTCAGGAGCTTTAATATAGAAGTTAATCATAAATTTAATATTATACTTTGATTTATGGACTCTTCATTTATGTATGTTATAATAATTGTTTCAGCTACGTATCTTATAAAGGCCCATAATTTATTCATTTAAAAAAAAGATAATGATTTATACTTCATAAAAGTGCATTTTATTAATAAAGTAAATGGTATAATAAAATTGGCAATGAACATATAAAGAGAGTATGTGAAGGACGATCACTCGTCTTTCATACGTAAGAAAAGTCACTCCTAATAGTTATATGCACACCTGCATATTCTATGGTTTATTTAGATTGCCTAAAAGCTTATTCTTTTGTATAGAAGCCAAGGAAAGGGCATTAAACATGCATTGCACCCAAACATCAATGTCAGCTGTGGAAGAGGTAGGCCGATAGATCAAATTCCTACAGTGAAGACATCTCTAAAATGGGAAAAGTTTCGGAAAGTGGTGTTGAAATGCGATCGTTATTCTCTACAATGAAGGCAAATCTGAAAGTCAGATAGTGAGTCAAATCAAGTTATCGAAGACTTGTGTTCATCGCACTATAGTGCGCTACAAGCAAACCGGCAGTAATCAAGATCGTCCGCGCTCTGGCAGACCAATGGCTACAACGTCTAGTGAAGATAAATTTATTGCGGTATCAGCAAGCGGAATAGACGTCTGACAGCCCGCAAAATTCGTGTAGAAGTCAACAAACCACGGGAAAAACCAGTATTAGTGTCTAAAGTGCTAAGACGATTGCGAGACGCCAAGTTGTTTGGATGCGTTGCTGTGCGTAAACCTCTGTTAAAACCGCATAATTAAAAGAAACGGATGTAATGGGCCCTTACTCATCGAGAATAGACCGAAGAAGACTTCAAAAAGTTCTTTGAGGTGACGAATAAAAATTTGAAGTGTTCGGGTCAAAAAGGAGAATTTTCGTCCGACGCTCCGCCGAAGAAAAGATGATGTCGCAGAGCTCTATCGAAAAGTTCGAGAACGGTGTCCATCTTCACGGCAGGCCATGTAGAATGCATTGGAGAAAAGCTGGAATAGTATCTCGCAAGATACTATAGGTAAACTAATTACTCGCATAGCTAGATTGGTAAAAAAAGTATTAAAGTGAAAAGCAGCATATTTCGACGAAAAATCTGTTTAAACCTCTTGTGTGTATTTTTTTAAGAACAACAGTATTCGTCAAGACTTTTTCTTTTTTAGTTTTAAATGTTATGTGTAACATTTAAACAAATCCATAAAGTTTTTAATATCTTGAGATTCATTTGTTGTCTCATGTTTTTTCATAGTGGTCTCAAACTTTTGACCGGTAGTGTAGGTACATCGAATACGTCGCTGTATGTCGACATCGTAACATTTAATATTCAATATATTATGATTATTAGCAATAATTAAATTAGCAACAAATATAGCTATAATCTTGTCTAGTTCTACATGTTGTGTAGATACACGGTCCAGATACACGGACTAAAAGACAAGATAACTTTAATCAGTTGAATTTAAATTAGCCATTATACAAATAATAGTTTTAAGTTTTCATTATAAGGACTTACATTTTCAGCATCTAAACTTACATTAAAAACGTAACGGATAAATATTTATACATGGGAGACGAGTTTATGGCAGATAGAAGGAAAAACAATATTGTTTGTATTTTATAACATAATAAACCTAAAAGAATGTTTTTTTTAACTTCATTATTTTGTCCGTACGTTTGATCGCGCGGAAACGGCTAACTGATTTAATTACACTTTTCACTTTTGTATTTTAGCAAGCTTCCCTTAACATTTAGTGTTTATTTTATTGCAATCAGATTTTAAATGAAATAGGCATACCGTAGTAAATAATGTTATTCGACAAAATTATTAAAAATAACTGTTTGATTGGATTGGCTAGAATTTATAGATAACGTTTTTAAAATGGTATCATTTTTACAAAACAAGCGTAACGCGTAATACTAATTTAGTAATTTGCAAAAAGGTGTGAAGGTGCTAGCGGGTTTTAAATATCGTTATAAATTTTAATTATTAGTAAAATATAACTCATTAAGATTTTTTCAGTAAATTAGGACCTCAAACATTCAAAATGACTTTTTTTACAAGAATTCGCATTTTAAAACAATAAGCACTTAATACTAATAACCTAAATGTAAAATCAATTGCGTATAGAGTGATTTAATAGACCTATTAATCAAAACAATATTTTAATATTAATGTACAAAAATATTTAATTTCTATCAAATTAGTCATGCGGAAAAATAAAAAAAATAATACAAATAGTTTATCAAGACATCAGACGCCAGGCGCCAGAAACGTTATCAGTAATTTTAACATTGTAAAAATCACATCTAAAGTTGAAAGCAGTAGTGAGCACCTGGGTATCTGCAGTGCGATCTCGTCCAAGCTGTCTAGGGGCTCGCTGAGCGGTCGCTCGTGCAAGCGCGAAGGCGCAGTGAGTGTGTCGAAGCTCATGGTTGGTCTACTATTAGTATTTCTGTTGTGCTTCTTTCTGGTCTCCTCAGCACGGCGAAGATTGTGAAATCGGAAGAAGAATATCGACATTATACGGCATGGACTACCGTACCCATTCGTGTCCTTACATGAATGTCCGTGGCAGCTTCATCCACATTGACTTAATCACTCATTTTAAATAAAGAAAAATAATAAAAAATACTGCTTGAAAATAATAAATATAAAACTGTATTAGTATTAAAACTTGATGTTAGAGACTTAACGAATTAAATATAAATATTATATGAAAATCGCATCAACAAAATTAGATTATTTGAATCCGGTTTCATGACTTCAGTTTCTGTAATGTTCTTGCCCGCTTACAACTCCTGCATATTTTAATACCCTCACTGAATTTCAATTCTATAGACGTGTACCCTTACTTTTATATAAAAGTTTTGTTACTATACTCTTACATTATAAAAATATTTCGCAGTTATTTTTTTTTGGAAGTGAATGTAATTCAACAAGAAAAAAATCCGTTTCGTGAAGGTTCTAGATATAAAGGAATAAAAATAATATTTTAATATTTGAAATCTACAAAAATGTCAATTCGTTATTTGTCCAATCTTTTTGTTTATTCTTAGCAAAAAATCATGTCAAAACACACCAAATGTCACGGATATGAAGCTTCAAACGACAAGGATGTACCTGCCCCTACGCCGCATAAGTACACTTATATTTGTGTACAAAAGCCCAAGAAAGTATTTACGATATTTTATATAAGAATGTTACACTCAATATGAAAGTGATAAATTATGCTTCAACTCTTATTCATATACAGGATATCTGTAGCAATCATGGAAATTACAATGTATACATAACGCAAAGGTTAAAATTTGAACTATTAATTTTATGAAAAATAAGTTACCGTTATATCAAAGCATCACAAGGTGTGATGCGAGTATTGCACTTGAGGCTGTCTCTCATTAGCGACGAGTCCCATTGTATGCTTAAACCATTTTGACTCCGAGTTGCATGTAAAAATTATTCTTTCATTATGGAATCGGGTCAGGGTACAAACCAGTTTGTGGCTATTTTATCTTCACTTTGTTACTCAAGTAATAACTTGCTTTATTCACTAGGCATTTTAAATACGCCTTAGATTAAAAATACTTTAAAAGATATTGCAGTTATTCAGTATGAAAACTTTCAGCGTGGTCAAAAGCTATTGTTAGTTTTATTATATTCTTTATTTTTAAGTACTACACATTATATATATATATATATATATATATATATATATATATATATATATATATATATATATATATATATATATATATATATATATATATATATATATATATATACCCTTACGTTTACGGATTACTATTACTAATGGAATGCTAAAATTTGCTTTTTTAAATTCGTAATCAGTCTTTTGCTCTGAAGAACCCAAGCCAACCCAAGCTTCTTTAGACGAAGTGATTTATTGTTATTGGTGTCAATGAATTTGGCGAGTGGTCGTAAAACTAGACGAATATCGTCGATCTACTATTTATTTCTGTATAATAAAAATAATACTAATTTGAATAAAAATACGTAATCGTTACTTTAATAGTAAGTTATTTTGGTGATAATTACAAAACTTTTCCCGTTAGCTAGTGGAGAGCCAAAACAAAAGTGTTAAAATTTGTTTGGGCCAAGTGGTAGCAAACTCCAAAAGAAAAGAAGATTGTGTCTGGGATGGCGCGTCGCTGTACAATGGACTATTTGTTTTTTTTTTACAAGAAGTTTAATACTTGACCTCGATATATTTTAATTCTGTTAATTTATCCATGCGTTCTAGTAATAATTATAACTAAAACAACATCTATGGAAGTGAATGACTATTGACAAATTGACACGTAAGAAATTTTGATATTGAATTTTATACAATTAATGATTTTTTTATTAATGGTATGACGATCAAAAATACTAATAACTACTTTACTGGAATTTTAAGTAATGATACAAACCGTCATCATGTGCATCGACTACTGTATAACTTTTAAAGATTTACATTACGATAAACGAATGTAATACAAACCCGCTGCGTCCGTAAATAAAAAATATTTCGTCGTCTAATTCGTAAACGTCGTCCATAACAGCAACTCACCATCCAGCTCATTTACTACGTATACGTAGTCGATAATGTGAGAACAAAAAATAAATAAAAGTTACAATGAGACCTACTGGTGTTTAAATGCGTGAGTAAATAAATATAACGTCACAATACGGCTCAATCAGTCGCGATCGCGCTTGTTAGAGCGCGTATAGCAGCGGGACTGCGGGGCGCGTCAGCAACGCGAATGTGATTCAAGTTTCGAGCCCGCTTGCGACTCGCCATGCGATGCCCTGCCTTCCGCACCCCGACCCACCGACGAGCCCCCATCTCATCCCTCTCGTCGGTGCCACACTACGCCTCGCCATCACCCTCTGCTCTAACTAATCTTGTCGCACTGTGATCCTTCGATATACTTGACTCTTCTATCGTTGTGTTTTATATGGACTTTATTTATTAAAATAACGATAGTTCTATTGGTAATGAGACTTTCCTACTATGAAATATAATATTACGCGTTATTGTTACATATAATAAACGTTTGAAATTATGTTTTGCGTGTAGATTAATATCTGTATGTATGTATATATATATATATATATAGTCTATATATATATATATATATATATATATATATATATATATATATATATATATATTCTATATATATATATATATATATATATATATATATATATATATATATGTATATATATATATATATATATTATATATATATATATATATATATATATATATATATATATATATATATATATATATAGACTTTGGGTTTACCGACTATATAGGGTATACCGAATTGGAGAGCGATCTCTGTCTGGATTTATGATTAGTTTGCGGTCGCGAATATCATTGACTGTTTCCAGCCATCGACATCCTCTCTACCTTCTTACTCAATTCTGCCACTTCTCTGACCAGGTCACTCACAACGGATGCTTGGGATAGACGAGACAAGATCATTTACTCGATCGGTCAAGTCTGCTAAATCGTCCAACAAAGCTGTACTTGCTTGTGCAACCAATAATTTTGGAATAACATGAGGTAGGCGACTTATCCAAATGGTTTTTAAAAATTCATCAGGAACATTAATTTCTGCCAGGGATTGCGTACGCGCAGGCCATATCATCACTCCAGTGGTAATAAGGATGACAAGTGTCAAGTTAGTATTTGTTTATTAATTAAAAATATTAAAATAAATATAAGCCACAGGTATATTAACCAGAGGTATCTGAACTTTACCGGTTGGTTCAGGACCTATATGAATAGTGCTTGATTCCGGTCTCTCGCAAGCCGTGTCTTCGACATATTTAGTTTAAGATTGCCGTTCCATCAAGCGTACCATTCCAAAGATACACTTTACGCTCTAGCATCTGCCTGTTCTCGTCAATGATTACTATGTCATCGACAAACATGATAAGCCACGAGGGCTGGTCTTGGACATTAGCCGAGACAATATACACTACATTGAATAAGAATGGACTTAGCCGAGCCCTGGAGGATCCCTACCGTAATCTGGAAAGGTTTGGTGTCGGCAACAACTAGCTGATCTAACCTACCATAGAAGCGGAATTGTGCTACATATCTCTGATAACCTCAATATAGGCCTCAGGGATCCCTTTGGATCACAATGCCCAACAGATACATTGACGACGACATAGCCAAAGGCCTTCTACAGATCTAAAAGAGACGAGCTCTCCTTTTTTCCCTGTATGTCTCCATCAAAATTCTAAAGGCGAAAATGGCTTCCATAATACGCGAAGCAGCCACTGGTATGGCATCTTTCTAGTGTTCAAGATATGATTATAAAGGTCAGTATGCATGAGCACACGGCGATTTCCACGGTTCGATCCGAGTAGATAGAGGAGTTAGAGTTCGATCTTCAGGTCCCAACGCTTTTCTGTGCTTCATGCGCCGAAGGCAATTCCGAGTTTCGTAAAAGTTTATTGGGGTAACAAGTCCGATGTTAGGCTATAGGTCGTGATGAAGACTGCGCGGATGCTGAGTGTCCAACATCTCCTGGAAGTAGCTTCTCTATCTCTCCTTCACAGAAGCATGATTACAGAGCAGCGCGACATATATATATATATATATATATATATATATATATATATATATATATATATATATATATATATATATATATATATATATATATATATATATATATATATATATATATATATATATATATATA
>DWMZ01005923.1:0-10636 GCA_018249855.1 Eueides tales michaeli | reverse complement strand
AAAAATCTGTGAATTATAGAAATATATATATATATATATATATATATATATATATATATATATATATATATATATATATATATATACACACAAAATGGCAGCCTTTTTTTATTTAATCTCAGGCCGCAGCCTCAGCAGCTGTAAACACAGGGCCGGGCCCCACCACACTCGCAGTACCCAACACAAAAACTAAATTTGTGCACCCTGGTAAGTGTTTTTTTTTTTTGTTTTCACGCTGTATCCCGCACATGGATGGCAGGGTAGGGATAGGGAACTTGGGAACCTGGTGCTTAGATACACCCTTTGGTTCCAAACTTTATACTGAACTTGAGGTATGGTGAAAATGAAAATATTGAATATTTCATTTTGCTCGAGTATCATTATCTGTAATTTGAATTGTCTCGAAAATTCGATGGGAAGTGGAAAACGGAGTGTCTTAACACTAGTTTACAAAAATAACATGAATAAAATATTCTCCATATTTTTTTTTCTTTTAATAATTCAAAAATGATCAATTTCATTAGAAGCAGCACATTTGGCGTTAACCGCCGCAGATTTGGAACGCGAGAGGGGACGTCCATTGTCCAAGTACGAGAGAAACATGATTATATTCAACTGGCTCCACACTCTGGACGAGGCTGCGCCGTTCTAGATTGTTCCGACCGGTTCTGACAAGTTTTGACACGTTCTGACATGTTCCAACAAGCTGAGATGCGTTATGACACGTTCGTATAAGTTTTGGGTCTGTTCTGAGATGTTTGGATAGGTTGTAATGCGTTATGACAAGTTTAGATATGTTCTGACGTGTTATAGAAAGTTAATACATATTGTGTAACGCGTTCTGACACGTTCAGATATAATGTTGTGTGTTGTAAAATATTCCAAACTATTATTTCTCGATTTTATTTTAATATTGAAAGTGTTTTTTTTTTTCTTATTTTCTATATTTTTTAAGCTCAATAGTATTATATTTATTATATTAATTTTAATATTTTATTGGGTCTATATATCTGCTTTTTTTATAATTTTTTAATTTTAAATTTCAACTTTCTTATGCATTTAAAATAACATTCCAATTTAAATTTAATTAAATATTATTCATTTATATTTTATTTAAAAAAAAAAAGACATTACAAAGGGATTTACATTACAATTTTGTGAGAAATAATGATTTTTGAACATTTTTTGCGTTCAAATATTGTTATTTGTTCATTAGTAGTTTTTTTTTCATTATTATGTTCTTCAGTTATATAATATTAAATAAATAAAAAATTGAAATTTGTAAAAATCGTTCCTACAGAGATGCTAACAACATAAATAACGTTGTAACAAGCATATAAGAATTACGACGTAGCTTGATGAGAACGGATGGCTTAGTTGGTCAGAGCGCTTAGACGGTTTCCGAGAAGCGCGGGTTCGAATCCGGCTTCGTTCAAATTTTTATACGCTTTTTAAATTTAGTATTTTTTCTTTCTCAATTCATTTCGAAATAGTATTTCAATTATATAACTTTTGTTTAAAGGATACTTATTGTATTATACTTCTTTTTAGTTACATAGACCCAGTACGTGAAAGTAGCATATTCATAATGTATTGTCTGTGTGATATATATATATATATATATATATATATATATATATATATATATATATATATATATATATATATATATATATATATATATTTCTTTGAATATATGATCTCTAATTTATGATCTGAAATATTACTTTTTAAAATAATGATCTCTTCTGTTATATGAGTTTTTCTAGAAATTTCTCGAACGTTCTAGAAATGTCTAGGAAATCTTTTTCTTTCTTGATTGTTCAATTTTTTTTACTTTTCAGTACGATCTTTTTTTAAATATTATTTTTAATTTATTGTTTTCTGCTTAATAAATAACATAGGGTTTCTTTTCATATGAAAAAAATAAATAAATTATATTAATAATAAATATATCAAAAAAAATTAGTCCATTTTGAAAAGCATATCTCGATTTTACCAATTGAAATTGAAAAACATAAACAAATTAAAAAATGCTTGCTTTTAAAAAAAAATTGCAAGTTTGTCCGTTCGTTTTTAAGAAATTAACAAAAATATTGTCTCGATTTTAATGATTTAACTTTAAATACGCTCTTTATTAATGCAATAGAATAAGGAGAAAACGAGAAAATAACGAAAAATCATTATATAGGGGGTTTGAAAAGTGAGAATTCAATGTAAAAAAAATCTTTATACAGCATGCTTGAACAGTGATATATAAATAAGTATTATACAGCATAATTTAAGTTCAGAAATCGTAAACACATTTTGATTGTAGCGATTTGAACCTGCACCTCTCAGAAGCCGTAATAATATAACAGAATTCTTAAATCCCTTTACCCCGCACGTGGCAGAGTAGGCAGTGGGAACTTGGGAACATTATGTCAAGACACTCCGTATCTACTTTTCGTCGGATTTAAAGCATTGCGTGTTGGGTAGCGGAGCTTAACGCCGCGCTTCGCCTTATTACCAGAGCGAAGTAATGAAAACATTTAATATTTAAATTGAAAATATTAAATATTTAATTTACTGGAGTGTTCACGAAGAAGTTTCAAGAGACGTGCGTTCAAATGTAGATTTTTCAGTATATATATTTTTTTTATATTAAAAATAATATACAGCGTGTTTTCAAAAAGTGTATAATATTTAATTATCAATATGAACATATTTGGCTAAATTCAAACACCCTATATAAAGATAATTTATTATATCCAATACAATAATAGAAAAAAAAATCAGGGGATTTCTATAATTATTTCTGTTATATAGAATTATGAGCTGAGAAGTGATTTTTTTTTGTGTTAGTGACACATTTCTCCATTTCTCCCACAGGAAAGGCAGAGGGAACCTAGGGTAAAAAAAAATTGTGGTATGCGTGTATGATGGTGGCAGCTATACGCTGTTTCCCGTTATAAAAGGGTAGGCAGAGGGAACCTGGGGACCTAGTGTTAAGGCATGTTCCCTTTAATATGCTGAATTTCGTCAATCAACGCGCAAATTCAGAGGAAAATGGGAAAAGGAGACAAATGGAGTCTCAAATCAAAGTTAGGTTCCCAAGTTCCCTCAGCCGTGAGCGGTGATACAGCGAGAGGCCAATAGACAAGTCACTCTAAATTCTCTCTGCTCTCCTTATTTTAACGTTTTTTTTTTTTCATAATAATTTAATCAATAAATATAAGGATCCTCGTAATAACCAAGTTCCTAATTTAGATTACATCAGTTTTAGTTCAGCATTTTTGTCTTTTTTTTTGTATAATATCTAAAAAAGATGCATTTTTTGTGTTTTTTTTTGTACAAAATCTAAAAAAAAAAATGTATTTTTGTGTTTTTTGGTTTAAAATCTAAAAAAAAGATGCATTTTTGTGTTTTTTTGTACAAAATATAAAAAAGATGCATTTTTTGTGTTTCTTTTTGTACAAAATCTAAAAAAGATGCATTTTTTGTGTTATTTTTTTGGAAATCTAAAAAAATCTTTTTTTTGTTTTTTTGTACAAAATCAAAAAAAAATGCATATTTTGTGTTTTTTTTTTCTTGTACGCTATTGTAATGTAATATAATTATGAAATAAATGTACGTATTGAGTAAATAAATGTTATGGATATGATGATATTTTTTTTGTTTTCTCTTCTCTCCTTTTTTTTAAATTGTTTGAGGCCTGTCGTGGCCCACGTGGAAACGTAGTATTAAGACACTCCGTATCTACTTTCCGCCGATTTTGAGGCATTGCGTGTTGAGTGGCGGAACTCAACGCCGCGTGTTCACCAGAACGAAGAAATGAAAAGATTAAATATGTAAATTGAAAATATTAAATATTTCATTTCCTCGAGTGTGTATGAACCCACGACCTGTCGGTTACAGTCACACGCTTGTGCTGCTGCGCCACGACAGGCCTCAGGCTTATACATCGCTTAAAAAAATACATTTTTTTGGTTCACGCTATATCTATAGATACATCGATCATAGATCGTGCAACAAAATTACAATAATTATCATAAGTAACGGCATTAGAATATTAATAACATTATCACTTTTAAGACAATATCTATACAAACTAAAACCCAAATCTAAATAAAACAAACACAATGTCGACGAATGGTTGCCAAAATACAATAGTGTAAACTATTTATTTCTGGCTTAGCTGTTTCTGAGATTAGTGCGTACAAACACCAGACAAACATAAAAAAATTAAAAATCACTATTTTCTCTCCTACTACATAAATAAACGTCCCCTATAAGATGTTATTTAATATATCTTCTATGTACAGACACAGATCAGTCACAGATTTATTATATGTATATATTGTAAGGCCCTTTAATCTGAGTACCTACTAATTTTGATAGACAAAAATATTTGTTTTGTCACATATTTCACTTAAAAAGAATGAAGATGTTATATATAATTAGTCATTTTCTTCCAATTATACAGGCATAGCTGCAAGCAAAACCTAGTATATATATATATATATATATATATATATATATATATATATATATATATATATATATATATATATATATATATATATATACCACCCATTTCTTGAAAACGGATCACACTTGGCAAAACTTGATGAGAAAAAAAATTATCCTACTTAGATACATTAAAATTGTATATATTTTTATAAACACATGTATATTTAAAAAAAAAACGTATATTTTTTATAACAACGTATATAGGTTTTTTTAAAAAATCATATATTTTTACCAAAACTTGTATATTTTTTTATGAAAATATGTATGTTTTTTTATAAAAAACATGTATATTTCTTTAATCGCGCACATAAAATTAAAAACAATAACATATAAAAACTGACTAACTCAAACTTAACACAGAGGTGCAAACACATTGTTCACATTAACAAATACTTATTCGGTACGAAAATAACTTTTATTTTGTGTACTGTTTAGTGTAATTATAGTTTTGTAAAGGAAATTATTTTATTTCGAGAAATACATAAAAAAGTTTATTAAAAAAAAATACTATTAAATATTTCACCAAATCTTTAATAAATATTGCTTGTTAAGTATATAAATGAAGTCCTCTGAAACTCAGTCTGGCCAAAAGTACCACAAAGGCCTTATATATTGATATCGAAATTAATAGAAAACCTAAAAAACAATATTATAAATCTAAATAATAAGGGCAAAGCGCGGCGTTGAGTTCCGCCACTCAACACGCAATGTCTCAAGTTGGTCGGAAAATGAAGAACGGAGTGTCTTAACACTAGGTTCCCGGGTTCCCTCTGACTATACCCTGCCGCGTGCGGGATACAGCGTGAATATAAGAATTTTACTACTACAAATGATTATTTTAAAAATTTATCACTAAGCACTATGTTTTTTCTAGTGTTAAGACACTCTGTTCCCCACTTTCCGCCGATTTGAGGCATTGCGTGTTGAGTGGCGGAACTCAACGCCGCGCGTTTGCCTTATTACCAGAGCGAAGAAATGAAAATTTAAATTGAAAATATAATATATTTAATATATTTATTTAATTTCCTCGAGTGTGTATGAACCTACAACCTGTCGGTTACAGTCACACGCTTGTGCCGCTGCGCCACGACAAGCATTGTTAATACTAATTTTTCTTTCAAAGGTGAAGAAAGACAAGTCAAATTCATAACACCCATTTTTGCGGAGACGGATAAAAAAGGAAAAGGAAATAATAAATAAAAATAAAGAAATTCAATCCAAATCATTTTTATTTAGAATTTTACATCCTTGGATTAAATAAACAGTGTCATTCCACAAGTATGTGATAAAAAAAAAATAAAACAAAATTATTTTTTTTTTTCAAACTTTTAAAACAAAACTTTTTATTTTTTTTTATATAAAAATGATAATTAAAACATTTTTTACACTTTTTTCATACAAAATGGAATAACATCTGTGAGATTATAAAATTCAAGTCGAAATATTATACAAAGTCTAATAGCAAAGTGTCACAACTTCTTTTTTTTCTATTTTAACTCAACTTTTTTATCATATTAATAAAACTTTTAAATATGAAAAAAAAATATCAAATATGGCAACAACTTTGTTTAAATATTATTTGCCATTATAAAATATTATTTTATTTTCTATTAACAAAAGAAGACATTAATGATTAACCTCATTTACAATTTGAACAGTTGTTGTTTTTGTTGAAAAAAATTGTTTGGCTAAAAAAACAAATTTAAGGATAAGTTGTTGTACAACATTTTTTATAACAAAGTTTTAAAATAATTAAAAAAAAAATAATAATAACTAGTTTAAAATAAGTTATTATTATTAGAATATAATGATTAATAAAAAAAGTTATTTTGTATTTCTAATTTAAAAAAATATAATAACTTTATGTTATTAACAAAATTAACTTAAACTTATGAAAAACAGTTTTAAAGTTTAAGAAACATTTCAAAAAAGCTTAAAGTGTAAGAAAAAACTGTGACACTTTTATATTAAACACATTTAAACAATATAAAAAATTAAAATAATATTTTTTGTTACAATTTCATTAATAACTAAAGTTTTTTTTTTAATTTTAAACTTACATTATTTGCAATTGGTTTAAAAATAAGTTTCATTCTGTGGTATAAAACTAAAAAATATTTTAATTTTTAATACAAAATGTTAATATTTTTGTTATCTGGAAGCATTGCGGGTTGAGTGGCGGAACACAACGCCGCCACTACCTCTTTACCAGAAGATATCAATTTACACAAATAAGTGACATAATTTTTACCAAAGTGGTGACAAAAGTATTTAATGTAGGACCTTAAAATATTATGTATTTTAAACCCTTTACAAAAAAAAACATCAAAAATAATATTAGAGAACATATTTTCAGGGTTTTTATAGTTCTTTTTTAAAAAAAAACGTATAAACGTCAGTCATACAACAAATTTGACTGACATTGACATATTTTTTAAAGTGAAAATTAAATCCAAGGACTATACATTACAGAGTCTAAATATTCACAATAAAAGTTAAATTTAAGACCATAAATTTACAATTTGGGAATTAAAAATTTAAAATAAATAGAAATTCGTGGTATTTACACGTGGGAATGAATCTTTTTTTTTCTTTGTAAATAATAAAAAAAAGATTAAATATTGTTTTTTTTTTTTATAAATTTACTGTGCAAAAATAATCAAAGATATTTTTAATCTGTTATAAATTCAACAAAGGTTTGTAGGAAAAGTAATGATGTTTTTTATAAAGAAAAATTGCAGCCAAAAATAACTATTACAATAGAAAAAAACATTATTGGCTTTCAAATTTCGATCTTCAGCTTGCGGTGTTAAGATACGGTGAGCAACGTCATATGTTTCGAGACGCGCTTTCAACGATTGATCGCAAATATCGATTTTTCGTTGTAAAACTTGAACTTTTGCTCAATATCGATAACTTTTTTCGGTTCAATTATCATCGGAATGTATACTTTTTCGTGTGTTTTGTGCCCTAGATTCATTCAATGGGGTGCGATGTTGTGACAATTCTACAGTAGTGGTACCGAGCGCGTGTAAAGTGTCGCGACTCTCCGCGCGGCGCACGTGCTCGCTTATACTAAATATGTTAACATTTGTATAATTGTATATGGGTTATTGAAACTGGCGTGGCAGAGTGCGATTTTGATAAAATCAACTGTAAATTAGAGGTCTGCGAACGAAATTTTCACATAATTGTGATTTGTGAACATTTCCGTCGAAATGTCGGGTTTCCAAAAATGTTTAAAAGTATACGGCGATTAATCCGTTTAAAAGTGTTTCATTTAAAATGTGTAACAATCGCGAAAATCAAAGATACTATTATGTAAATTAGATGTCGAAATTGTTACAAAATAGCGTTTAAACTTAGTTTTTATCAACTTTTTTTTCTATTTTACTGACAGTTTAACGTATTTTCATTTTGTAAGACATAAATCAGCTGTAAATTAGAGGTCTGCGAACGAAATGTTCACATAATTGTGATTTTTTTATTCACTCAATTTGATAAAACCAGCTGTAAATTAGATATAGAAATTGTTACAAAATAGCGTTTAAACTTAATTTTTATCAACTTTTTTTTTTCTATTTACTGATAGTTTAACGTATTTTCATTTTGTAAGACACAAATCAGCTGTAAATTAGAGGTCTGCGAACGAAATGTTCACATAATTGTGATTTTTTATTTACTCAATTTGATAAAACCAGCTGTAAATTAGATATAGAAATTGTTACAAAATAGCGTTTGAACGTAGTTTTTATCAACTTTTTTTTCTATTTTACTTATTTTCATTTTATAAGACATAAATCAGCTGTAACTTTGACGTAGTTTAACGTATTTTCATTTTATAACACATAAATCAGCTGTAAATTAAAGGAATTACGGTATTGATTAAAACTCACTGAAAATTAGAGGTCGAAATGTTAGCAAAAAAGCGTTTCAACGTCATTTTTATCAAAATTATTTCTACTTTACTAATATTTTAAGGTGTTTTTATTTTTTGTATATAGTTCATATAAAAAATCTACTTTATTAATAGTTTAACGTATTTTCCAAGCAAAAAAAACTACATAAAAATAAATTTCTTAATATATTACTTATAAAAACTGAAAAAAAAAAAAATCTCTTCAGACTATATATCATTCGTTAAGACCTGCTAAAACACATTGACTTTGCGCAAAACCACAGTCTGACACGTCAATTTTTCGACTATTGTACATTGTGGAGGACGAGGGTAGTGGGGAGTTGTGGGGGGGGTTGCAGTGTAAAGTGTATAAATATATCTATGGTAGTCGCGTCGCGCGGGCAACGGAATGAGGCACGACAGATCAGTCTTATCGGACGGCAGTGGCTTTGGGGCTTTATTGGAAAAATTTAGGAAATCTGGCTAATAACCGATAATGGTTCAGCGAATTTTGAAAATTTTCATTATTTTTTTCAAATATTATGATTTGAAAACTTTTTATTTCAATCGAAAAACAAAATATTTCATCGATTATCATGATGCAGTTTTCAAAACCATAATTCATTTCAATATTAAAAAACAAATAGCATATCAGACAATTTAAACGAAAAATCATATAAAAAATCGGTATTTTCGCCAAATTATAACTTAATCAGACTCTGTAACTAAGTCTTGATCAAGTTTAGGAAAAAAAATAGCCTCAAATCCACACGCCAATCGAACCCGGTACCACTTCAATGGAATTCTTGGTGCGCTCAGCGCTGTACGGATCCCGCGCGGGCGTGAGCAGCGCGCGGGCACTGTATAACGGACTTAACGGCTAACCTTATATTAAAAATGCCACGTAAAATTTAAGTGTTTTGATCTTAAAAATAATATTACTATTAATAAAATTTCAAAATAAGTTGTATTTTAATTTTAATAAACTTTATCTAAAAAATTGTACGATAAAAGTTTGCAAACAAAAAAAAAGTTATACTTTTGAAACTTTTCATGAAAAATGTAATTATTTTGTGAAATAATTATTAATAGTAATATTCTTCAAGATTTCAGTTTGTGTAAACGGTTATATACAAAAGGTAGTGTGGCGTTATTTTTAAGTTTTGACTGTCATATTTATAATATATTGAAAATAAAAAGATACAAAAAAAATTAAACTAATTAAAAAAAAACTAAATTTGACATTATTTTAAAATTAAAATAAAAATTTATGTATATATTATATATAGAAAAAACAATCACTATTCAATCATCAAACCAAAAAGAAATAATTACCATACTTAAAATATATAACTAGAAAACGTTATGTATGTCCGTTCATTTGTTCCATATCACAGTCAAAACTCAAAAATAATCAATACAAAAAATAAAAAAATGAAAAAACAGCGTAACACTTATCAACTAAGTAAAGAAAAAATGCTCTAAAGCTTGCCCATAAAAAAAAGAATGACCCATCCATCGCAGAAACTTCAAACGTCACGGACAAACTTTGCACTATCACATGAGGCCCTTCAGGCCTCGTAGGTTGTGTATTACTATTAGGCTACAAAATCAAGGGGCCTGTTGAACCCTCCCTTTCTGTTCATATACTGCCTGTACTTCCTTTTGAGTACCACATGTACTTCACCCTCAACGTTGCCATCAACTTTCTTTCCTTTAGTCGTGTCAAAACCACAGAAACCCATGACTTTAAGCATTTCCTGCTCTTCTGGGGACTTACCTTCTAGATCCGCTGGGGTCACAATGGGTCGTTCACCAAAGTTCTTTTTGGGTTTTGGGGCAAACGAGGTCGTGGGGGCAGGTGAGGTCGACCTCCTTCGTCTGGGTGAAGGGGACCTGCGTCGGGGCGATGGGGACCTCCGTCTGTCGGGTGACCGCCGCCGCCTGTCCAGAGAGCGGGACCGCGAGCGGGTCCGAGGCCTGCGCCGGTCTCGGTCGCGGTCGCGGTCTCGACGGTCGCGACGGCGGGGGCTGGGTGAGCGACCCATTCGAGCTGGAAGAGAAGAAATTATGATTTACGAGGGGTGGTCCAAAAGTTTGCGGAATGGAGGGGATGGAGTGGGGATAGGGTAGCTCGCTTAGTGTCATACTAATTGGGCACTCATAATTAGTATATATATAACATTTCAACCCTATAGCGCCATTCGTTTACGAGTACTCGCCTGC
>DWMZ01005922.1:0-5000 GCA_018249855.1 Eueides tales michaeli | reverse complement strand
GCATAAATAACATTAGCTACGCCGACAACGTGGTGCTATTGAGTGCTTCAATCTTTGGCTTAAGAAAGCTGTTAAGCCTATGTGAGTCTTATGTTGATAGACATAGATTGACATATCATACCAAAAAAGCGTCGTTATGGTCTTTGAGGCCGAGGGTAAAACGCTAAATTTTGTCTCATAAATTTCCTTAAGCGGAATAGAACTAATAAGAGTTAACAAATTTATATATCTAGGACACATGTGGACTTCGGACTTCAAAGATGATACAGATATTGAAAGAGAAGTGGAGAAGAAGAGGAGAGTCTTGTCAGATAGGGTACATATGTTAGCTCGACTATTTGCACGTTGTACTGATGGAGTAAAAGTCACGTTATTCAAAGTTTATTGTACAAGTTTCTACACGTGCAACTTGTGGGCTTAATATTTGCGAAAATCATATAATGCCTTATGCGTGCAGTATAATAATTCTTTAAAAGTGTTATTGTGGCAGCTAAAGTAGACTGTTTCTATGCCACAATGCGTAAAAAGTGCGGGTCTCTTGTATGCTGATTGCATGGCACTACCAACAGCATCCTAGAAATGATTGCTGGCCGTTGCACGACTCATATCCGTCCCATTGTCGTCCACGGCAATAACACTATTTTTTACCCACATTAATTTTAAAATTTTAATGCTACTAATATAGTTTCTAAGTCTGTGATATTAACAAATTAAGTCTTAGATACTTTTAATAAAGATTATTAATATAATAATAATAATTATTATTATAAAAACCAAAAAGACCTCCGGAGAGATGTATGAAGACGGTGGTGACAGTGGGCGAGGTCAAAGAGGTATGCCGAAACCGCAGAGTTTTGCACTCCATCCGGTCTAGCTAGTTTTAGCTTTTGGGTATAAAATGTATAGACAAAAATATATCTAAAACTGAAATAAAATATAAAATCTATAATTCATCAACTAAGTTAACGGTCCATTAGTTATTCAGTATACTGTCGCCAAATTTTTGAATTATTAGTAATTTATTCAGAGCAATATTCGAATATTCGAATTAGTTTCAATTAGAGTAAGTTTCAAATAGAATTTAGAGTTCTCACTAGAAATTTAACTTTAATTGGATTTAGTCCACATGAGGTTCTGACTAATGAATTAATTTGTCATAAATTATTTGAATCTTAAGGGATTTAGGGCTCTATACTATTCTATATAATATATACTATATATTATTCTACACTATTATTATTTTTAGGGCGTTCACATTCTCGTAACTTGCGTTCAAATCAAAATTAAACGCTGAAAATCCTCTTATATTCTACTTCCTTCTTAAGCAATTCCTTCACAATCACAGCTTCCCGACTCTGGAATGATTTACCTCTGACCATCAGATAGGTAAAATCATTACCTATTTTCAAGCGACTCCTGAAACAATACTTTCATCCCTCCTGAGCGCCTTTGTAATATGATTTTAAGCTTTTTTTCTCACACTTTTACATAAAATAGCCATATGTGTATGTATTCATTTATGTATGTGTGTATTTATGTATGTACATATGTATTTATAGATGTGTGTATATACGTAGGTAGGTATGTAAGTATGCTTGTATGTATTTATTGATATTATACTGTATTTTCATATTCATATTTTATATTATTTAAATATTCACAACCCCTAACCCCCTATCTTTCTTCGTCTTTATGTCCTATGCCTGAAAGAGATCGATGTTTAAGCGATAAGGTCGCCTCTTGTACATTTCTTTTTGTTACTATTATTTATTGTTATATTTTTTTTTCTTTTCTCTTGGGGTGTACAATAAAGAATATATACAACCAATGAGTGTGTTTGATTGAACTCACTAATTTTAGCAAATACTGGCTTGAACCAAAAAAATATTTTACAGTTTAGATTGTCCATACATCGAGGAAGGCATCCCGTTTAATGTACGACATTGTAACTGCCGTCAAGACACTTATTTCCTGGCCTTTTAGAGCATGTTACTTAAATCGAAGAATGAGATAAAGCTGTGAGTGTATCTCAGTATGATTATATAAAGAGCACGATTCAGTCATTATTTAAAATGAAAATTATTAAATTATTTACGGTTACTTTAATTATTCTATATATAGGGTATTTTTTACATTTTCTTTCCATAGGTTACAAACCTTTTCTCGATCACTTAGTTGTCCATCTGTACGTCTGTCCAAGAGTATCAAGCAAAAATTAATATATTTAAATCTACGGTCCCTCAGAACACATTAAAACACAATATTCTAAGATAAAAGACCCGAATTTGTTATGTATCCTTTAGGCTATTAGGCAATTTAGCCATTAGGCGTTTAAATTTAAAGTTGGCAATTTACATGTCACGTGTGGTGGAACTCAACGGCGCGGCGTTCCAAGTACTCGTAAGTATAAAATTAGAGGTAAAAATGAATAATTTTTCCTAATGTCAATCAATGAAAGTCTAAGGCTTTACTTCTTTACTTCTTCGGCTTTACACTATTAATGACTTCTTTCAGACCCTTTTATACGTTATCGTATTACAGTCAAATATTTTGCTAGGGTGCTTTATTCAAAGACCAGTCCAACATGGGACCAATCTTTATTTTGTAAACACAATTTTTTAACTGTTCTATAGTAAATATATTTCTTTTCTAAAATTACAAACGATTTAAAAAAAAACAGCGCCAATGCAAGTGAATTAACAGTGTAAGAATTTTAGTAAATAGTATATACTCTCTGTAATAGACGAACTGTGAATTTAAAAGGATTTACAAAGCGCTCGGCAATTAAATAAAATATTAAAGCTTAGAGCTTTTACTCGTTCAGGAATTAAATTTTTGGTTCAAAAGTGTAGTTCAATTTTTTGGAGCTTAAAATATATTTCTATTTGCCTTTTCTAGTGGTTTTAAATCAATTTCATTTTGTTATAGCAGCGTTATGAAGTCATCGTAGCTCAACGGGAAAACGTCTGACTGTCACAATGGTTGTCGGTACGAACCCCGTCCCGGGAAACGACTTTTTCTCTGGTATCTACGGAGTGTCATAATATAAGATAATATGATTAGATTATATGAGACGATATTTAGACAAAATGAATCCAAACTGTGCGTATTTTAAATTTAATAAATAATGCGTTCAAAGCCGATTTCATGTTTGTTTTTTTATAATGTCATTACTAAGCAGAATGGTAATATCACAAAATAATATTCTGCGCCGTATCAATTTATAACACCTTTTATATAAGAAAAATTAAACAAGAAACCATTTACCTCAATTCACATGTCAAAATACGTCAAAATAAAAAAAAAACACCATTTTAATGAAATCGTGTAACATTTTTCTAATTTTACGTTCCTAAGAGTCAAATTAAGTGAACCGCAAATTTGTAAAAGTAAAATTGCCTGTATGTGAAAGTATATTTCGAGTTGCTTTTAAAAGGAAATCTAATTAAATATGTCGATGTAAAGTCGAAGCCGGAATCTGACGTGTAGATAACACGCTGATTGTGAGCTCGATCCCCAGTCAGGGAATAAATCGAAAATAATCATTTCTAATATAATTTAGCAGAGAGGATGGAGTGCCAAATGCTAAGGTCTCGGCATACCTCTTTCGCTTCGTCCACTATCATCAACCTCTTCATACATGCCCCCCGGGTATTCTCAATGTGACATCCTCACTTGCACCTACCATTCTGTTATATATTAAGAAAATAATGTAAAGGGATGTTCATGAGCATTTAAATTTAATATTTAGCTTTAAGTATGTTATGATGTAATGTGTGTTCGTATTACCTGACTAGGATCCTAGTTTTAAGACCCTCTGTTTTGTTTCCCTTTTTTGACGAGTTCGAAGTATTACATACTCAGTGGCGGAACTCACCATACAACGAAGTATGCTAACACTAGATGTAACTCGACTCTGCCCTCTCTTCTAATCGCGGGGTTCATATAAAAATATCATACAAATGTGGCAAAATATGTAACGTTATTGTTTTAAAGCTTTGAAATTTGTCTCTACATTTGTATTTTATCATGACAACATTGTGTTATGGTACTTGGATTTTCATTGTTTACACCGCTGTAGGAAGAATTTTACAAAGTTTCTGCTTAGGTAAATGAGGTAAGAAAATACTATTTACATAGTTATTTTTTCAGCTTCACAGAGGGAATTTAGCTTTATTTAACCTTGTGTGTCCGTTTCTGTTTCCCATTTAATGCTGAAATTGAGTGTTAAGTGTTAAAAGTCTACGCCGCGCTTTTTGCGTTTTTACCAAAGATACGTAAAATAAAAACCAAAAGTAAGTAATGAAAACATTAAATATTTAATTTCCTCGAATGGGGATCAAACGCACAAACTATTGTGGTTACAGTCACACGCTTATGCCGCTATGCCACAACAAGCCTCTGGTCCAGTTATTTGATTGCTAACGTTTTAATATTTATTAATATTCTACGGCATATATATATATATATATATATATATATATAAAACTGTAAATACTAAAAATTCTAAGAATACAAAAAATCTTTTAAAGGGTTTGTATTATAATTTGCCTTTAAGAGTGAATTGCCGTCGTGGCACATCAATATAGCTTCTGAAAATATAAGCTATGGTTGTAATAGTATGGTTTACAATCGGAGAAAGAGTTATTTTCATTTCGCACTAATACTATGAAAAATTACACACATTTCGATTGCATTGTCGAAAATTAGGCGTAAACTGAATGTTGTAGTGTCTCAAAACTTTATTCTACTTACATTGTTAAATGCGCAATACAGTAGTAACTTAAAAATCGTTATTTTGTCTTGTGCTATATTTCCATATAAAATTTGTATAGAAAATAGATTTAATTTTGATAAGTATTTGTGTGTGTGATGTGATTTCATGTTCATAATGTCAGTAAGAAGCGTAAACATTATAGAACTAACATTTTACCTTGACAGTTTTACCCTCTTTTATTTGTTTCTCATATTTTTAATCCATTATAATATTCTCAGCATCT
>DWMZ01005921.1:0-10637 GCA_018249855.1 Eueides tales michaeli | reverse complement strand
CAAACGAACAAACACAGCTTAGCACTGTAAATTTAAAGTTTTACACACTATAATGTACTGAATAAGTAATAACAGTACAAATGTCTAACAACACAGAACTTTTCCACAAATTACACCAAACTTAACATACTTAAGAAGACCGCAGCAGCACATTAATAGATAACTCCAGCATAAATCAGACCTCGAAGTTTTCTACGAGAAAGTTTCCGGAGTTTCAAAAGTTATTATCATATCATTGGTTAGTTAAGTCTTAAATTTTCAAATATTATACGTGTTATTTATATACACGTTTATCTCTCAAAGCTGAGTTTACCACTAAGCATCCATAACATATTTTTTTATGTTTGTCCAATTTTTCCTAAGGCACTTTATTAACATCTCTTCTAGATTCAGGCTTTCATAATTATAAAATAAATATCATCAAAAAGTACTCTTAATAAGTAAATAATACAAAAATTGTACCAAAATTCGTCCAGTAGTTCAGAAAACGCAAACAGTTCGAAAAACCGACAGAGAAAAGTTGTATTGAGATATTTATAGGTATAATGCCCCCCCCCCCCCCCCCCCCCTTGCAGGCCCACAGGCCCACGAAATAGAATATTACCAGCCCAGCTAGTAATGATAAACATAGAGAGTGTTTAACGGTGAATCCTAAAAACTATATTATTTCCGGAAAATCTAGAAAGACCTGTACCTGTGGGAAAAAATAATCGACCAAGTGCGAGTCGGAATCGCTTATAGGAGGGTTCCGTACTAATTTTATGAAAGTAAGTAAACGGGGAGTACAACTTATAAAAGTTAAAACACTTAAACGAATATAAAAATAAACGTGCAATGTTTTTTTTTTCTAAAAAACATAAAAATTTTCACATTTTAGATTTTTTTACATCGTGAGTTTTCAATTTTTGCTGAATGTTAGCATATTTGCTACATAATTATGCACAACGATATGGTAACAAAAGGTTTCCATATCAGTGAAGAGCAAAATTCTTATTCGATGTAAACAAAGACGAAAATAGGTCACGTTAATTACGCTATTATGAACCTCCTTGACATTCTCAAGAAGTAATAATAAAAAAATATGTGTGTTATATGTATATATTCTGTTTGGTGTAGTCTCATTCCCATATGTTACTTCAATGTCCACAATTGTACCGTTTTAATAAACGTACTATCTAGAAAATGGAACATAGTGGTGAACTCTAGGGTTCCCTTCGTCTATTCCTGGTTTGTAGAAAAAAGAGTGTAACTTAAAAATACTATATATTTTTTTGTATAATAGTTGTTGACGTAGAAGATTGATATTGATTGATCGAGTGCAAGTTGGAAGAAAAGGTGATCGAGAATATCGTGTATTGTGAGGCACTCGCGTGAGTGCCTATAATATGAAAAAAATTATGAAAAAAAAAAGTTGTGATTCTTTATGAATTTGGATCAAGATGTAAATTGTTTTTTTTTTTTGCTTTTGATAAAGGTGTAGAATTAAGAAAGTGATCGTTATATTTTATTTTTTATGGATGTTTTAATTGATTGATACGCCAGGGGTTGGCGAGCGAAGCGAGCAGGGGGCGGAGCCCCCTAGTACTATCATAAAGTTTTTTTTTAGCTTCACACTGTATCCCGTAGTATAATATGTAGTAGCACGCTTGTGTTCTTACACAACGACGGGCCTTAACAATAGTTATTTTTGTCTTATTTTATTTTTATTTGTTTTTTTAAATAATATTGTGATTTTAACAGTAACTTTTTTAAAACAACATATTAAGATACCTTGGTAATATTTAAACCAAATTTTCGTATTGAACCTGCATCATTTTTCTTTTCAAATTTGGCGGAAATGGCAACGGAACCCTGTACCTCTTCTGCCATGTGCAGGATGCAGCGTGAAGCTGAGTGATTGAGTGAGTCGGCAGTAAAGTAGTTTATTAGGCATCAAGAATTAGAGATACAAAGTATTAAAACAAAAATATCAAGCAAAGTCGCATTAGTTAGTATGTAGACGAGAGCTTTCAAAGCTATACAATGCTATTATTTTTAATTATACAGAGATAACATACAATTTTAGAACACGTTTAACCTTTTATCCTTTGGGATCGCTTAAAATAAACGATACATAATTAATTTTGAATAAACATTCTGAATTATAATATCGACGCCGCTAAAAGGTACTTATGGTATATATTTTTTTAAATATCGTTGTGTTTCTTTTGCTTACGTATGCTATTTACTACGTAGTAGCACACGTATGTAAAAAGAACCAACTTAATTTCATAACTGTAAGTCTACGGGAAGTACGGTATAGGTTATGATTAAGCATAAAATGCAGCAAAAATGATTAATTAATACTCATATCTTTGATTATTTCTCCTCTTTCTAGATTATGTAGACTTGGAAGCTTGTTTTTAGGCTAATTTTGTGCTTTAAGGAATAATAAAGCTGAATAGTTGATAATAATAATAATTCCAGTATGATATTTCCACATGATCTCGAGATGAAGGATTTGTCAGTAATCCGTCTGTCAAGGTAATATGGTATAATGGTTCTTTGGGGTACGGAACCCTAAAAATAATGAGACGTTGACCTTCAAGGACTTTTATAATATCTTAAGCGAAGTTAGAGATGACAAGCTAAGCGTGTCAAACCGAAGCTCCTATTTAGTGATATAAAATTTAAGTTCAATAGGTCTTCCAAACATAAAATGCAAAGCAATTCTAAATTGATCACCAAGCAATATTTAGATTATTCAGCATCAAATACCAACACTTAATTACCAAAAATTTACTCTAGCTACATTACGTCTGATTTATAGCTGTCAAAATTCTGCAACATTTGGATGATATATTGCACTTTGTATGTTGTAGAATGAAATAATATTAGTATAGGTAGGACAGCTGATTGTTGTGGTAGTTGTGGGAATTATCATCTGGCAAGACAGACTGCGGTGTTATACTGCACTAGTCAACATGCAATGTTTTGAATTTAGGTAGAAACTGAAGAACTGTGTCTTGATAACAGGTTAACTCTGTTTAGGGTAAAAGTATACAAGAAAAATCATGAAGCTGCTGCAAAAAATAGTACCCAAGTTATGACTGGTGCGAAGTTTAGATGTATTTATCTATCACAAAATATTTCGAAGCCGAAGATCCGTATTGTATTTCAGATGTCTCCAGTCTAATTATTAATTATTTTTCTCTTTCTTTTTAGTTCTGTCTATTGTGAGAAAAAAAAATATTGAGTACCTTTTATCAAAGCATCTAAATATTATTTCCATACAAAAACTTGATTACCCTAAAGAAATACTGCTCAGTCATTCAGGTTTTATTGAGAAACATGATTGAAACGTATCGAAACTCGAACCAGCACCTGTTGAAAACTATCCAATCGCTTGTCGCCAATGAAGCCATACGATATAGAGCTACAACGCAATTCTTATAAGCTTTTTATTAAATATCTCTAGGATCCAAGAAAAGAGTGTATATACAAAATAAATACGTTATTACAGTACCGTATCACGTAATATCTGTTACGTGGCCACCAATCAAATATAAACATCGTTTGGAATAACAAGATCTGTCTACCTTCTATGTATTTTCCTTTGGAGATAAGTCCGAAATAAAAGGATCGATGAGTTTTTTATTTGAAAATACGGTGCCTGGTTAATTATTTAAGATATCTTTAAAATGTTACCGATTTTTAAAATAATACGACTCAAATAAATCTTTTAATAAATAATTTAAATAAGAAAATACTTATCGACAAATATAGAACATTTAACAGTAAGAATATAACATATTAACTTACAGAAACCTTTTTAAAAACAAACTTTTATACACAAGATCAGTTGTTTTAAATAAAAAAAAATAACCTTTCATTTACTCGACTGGGAATCAAACCCACAATCTGCTGCATTTACAGTAGCCTTATGCTTTTTTTTTTAGTATCTACACTAAAAAAAGTGCTCAAGACAAGCACATATCAATCGAATACAAATACAATCTAACTACCGCTCTTAATTCCCCTTGGCATACTGAATTAAGAACGGTAACGGGTTTTCAGAAGTATCTTCCGGCCCCATCATCCGGATCCAACTTCCGGCTCTTGTTTTAATTTTATAAATGAAGCCTCTATTATTTGATACACATGTAAGGTGGGTAGTGTAAAATTTTATAATATGCCATTTTGTGGCGGTGGCCATTTTGAAAGTCGTAATCCAAAATTGACAGAACTGAACATCATTTTCACACGTTTTATAAAAATTTTAATTAACAAGATAAGGTAATAAAAGCTTTTTCTAGCCCTTTTTTACCCTCATATCTGGAAACCTAGTGTTAGGACACTGTGTTCTCACTAAATCATTTCCGTTATCCACTTCTCACCGCTCTCCGTTCATTTACCAGAAAGGAGAATTAAAAAAATATATATTTATTTCCTCATATACTAACAGAACTCAATTCAATATTTGTAGCCTATATTACCAGCTGTCAAAGTTACCTCAGAATTTTTTAATGTGTCAAGTATCATAGACAACTTTAAGTTATATCAATTTGACCCAAACAGGTGAAGTCGCAAGTAAACCATCAGCTTTAAGCTGTCACGCTCTAACGTAGTTTTAAGACATTTCGTTCCCATCACGACACTTACGTTACCTGTTTTGCACCAACTTTTAGGCATTGCGTGTTGAATAGTCACACGTCGTTGCGGCACTCAACCCTCTACTTTGCCTTGTTATTAGTGAGAAGAAATGAAAATATTGAATACTTCAATATCGCGTATCGCGTTTCCAGTCTCATGTCTTTGCCCTTGTCTTACGATAGACAAATAAACTCTCATTAAATTCAAATTTATAATAATCATATCTCATGAAACATTACCAAAACAGAAAAGCTATTATATACTTGTTATTACCACTACACACCACTGCAGCTCCCTGAGGGACGCTCGCTTGTGTGGACATCTAATAACTAAAAGTCAACATTCATTGAGTTTGAAATTGCAGTGTATAATGTGTTGTTTACATTTGCATTATTTAACTTATCAGTGAGGTTCATGGCGTTTGATTATAATGACTTTACGCAGAGGGAACTTGGGAACCTAGTTTTCAGATACTCCGTTCATAAAGATACTTCCATTCCTTATTTTTCGCTGAATCTATTTTCCTACAGAAATGTCAACATACATAACTTGTAACATGCGTACCAAAATTTGGACGTAAATTGACAAGAACATATGGCTCAGTTGAAGCACTTGGGCAGTTTCTAAGAGATGAGGGTACAAAGCTGGACGATTATTAATTTAAAACAACTTATCGATGCATATCTAAACTTGAAATGAAGCCACAGTCACCATGTTTACAGTTAAATACTGCGGCACTGTGGCCTCTAAGGACTGTAAGCAGTAAATATAGTTGATAAGAACGTATGGAAAAATATTTACATTTGTATTATAATTGTGTAGAAACTTATGTTACCCGCGAGATATAACTCGTTGTACCTATTTTATGGTACAAAACACAGAAACGGACGAACGGATGAATGGATGAACGGACGAACGGACGAACGGACGAACGGATATACTCGTGTATTGAGTATAGTGATTTATAGAATAAGTTATAGCACACTTAAGTTTGTCAATTTTAAGGTATTTCCTGTTCACTTGACATTATGTAATTTCTGTAAAAGGTGGGAAATTATAATACAATTATAGATCAATACTATTAAGGTCTAAAGCTTTTAAAAGTTTCTAAGTTGTACTTACCGTTGATCTATAATCCTGAATCGCGCTTGATCGTTTTTTATTTAAGCTTCACACCGTATACCGTATAATAAATAGAGTTATGTAAAGCAGAGGCAAGCTAGTGTAAAGAAACTTTCATCACTCCTCCTTCCCTTTTTGCCAGGATTTCAAAAAGCTTTGGAAAAGTAAAATTAATTTATCCCCACGAGTGGTAATCAAACTGACATACCTCCAGTTTGTAATCATACACTTTGGTAATGGACTCTATTCTGATAATAAAAATATTTATTTATATAAAACTATTTCAGGCCCAACAGCGTAGTTTCTCTGGCCACTTTTCTTCCACTTCTTACATACTTGTACTTGAATGTCACTTTACAATTTATAGTCTATTGTCTTTAATAGGCGTTTAGAGCTTTTCAAAAGTTCCTTTTGGTTAAGACTTGAAATAATTACGCTCTTTAGACAAAAAGATACAGAAAAGAGAATTTCTTGCTTAAGATGAAATTGTGGTGCATGTTGGCGTAGAATAATAGCAATTGAAGGTAAACTCATTGATAACGGGTTCGTTTTCTCTTTTTTTTTAGCTTCACGCTGTATCCCGCACAAGGCAGAGTAGTTAGAAAGAGCCCGGGAACCCAGTGTTAAGACACTCCGTTCATGTGTTGAGTGGCGAAACTTAACGCCGCGCTTTGCCTTATTACCAGAGCGGAGAAATGAAACATTAAATATTTAAATTGAAAATATTAAATATTTCATTTCTTCGACTGGGGATCGACCCCAGAACCTGTCGGTTACAATCACACGCTTGTGCCGCTGCGCCACGACAGGCCTTAAACTATACAATTATTTATTTACTAATCTGAATAAATTTTATGTTTTTATAACATTATTTTTTAAAAACAATATAGATAAATAAGATATACATTTAAAATGTAATTTTCACTCACTTTAAGCAATAAAAACTAGTTGTAAGCTACTTTGAAGCCTATCGTGACGTAAGCGTACGCGTACGCGTAACGCGACAGGTTGTGGGTTCGATTCCTAGAAAGTGAAATATTTAATATTATCATATAAAATATGTGTTACTTTTACTTCTTCGCTCTGGTACAATAAGGAAAACTACACTTAAATTACAAAATTTACTAAATTTAAAAACGTATAAAAATTTGGACGAAGCAGGTTTTGAACCTGCGCCTCTTGAAAACCGTTCAAGCGCTCTGACCACTAAGCCATCTGTCCTCACCAAGCTCCGTCGAAATTTTTATACGCTTCTTACAACTTAAATTAGTTCAATCGTTTCTAAGATTAGAATACATAAACACACAGAGATGCAGATATAACCAAAGGTAATCATTGTTTTGGTTTCTATCGCATAGGTACATAAAAAAAACATAGAATGGTAGCAAAATAGGCAGTAGGAACCTGGGAACCTAACTAGCACATTCTCCAAAAATATTAAGTAAATTTATTTCTTTTATGTTCATAGTCATGATCTGTATTATATTTTGAACACAAAGGACATGAAAAATCTAATACTAATTTTTAGTTCCTTGCTCCGGTAACTTGGCAAAGCGCGATATTGAATTCGCGCCATACAACGCGCAATGTCTTAACAAACTAATAAGTAATAGGTGTCCAGATATTCTCTACCTTCTCTGCTATTTGCGGGATACAAATTGCCTGATAGACTCTCAGACAGAAATACGCGGCGTAGAACGCTGAACTTTAGGATGTAAGTTACTTGGAAAATGTTGAGACTGTAGAGTTACTTGATATTCATTCAGTATTGAGAAAAATTAAATTTAACCTTTTTCTATTCCACGTAAACAAAGTTGCTACGGCTCGTATATTGTAAGAAAGTAGGTGTAATCTAATAAGTCATTATAGTTTTCTTTTCAACAAAAAATAATAGTATGAAAGTGTAATAATAGTGTAAGCGTTAAGAGCTTATGACGTCACAATCACAATACTTTTGTTATTTTTATCTTCCTTTGTTGTATTTAATACCCTTTATTACCTTGTTTTGGCAAAAGACGAAGCGCTACGTAGAGTATCAACACTCAACACATATTGTGTCTAAAATTGGTAGGAAAATGCTAAATTGAGTGTTTTAACACTAGGTTCCCTGCACTGCTTTACTGAAATAAAAAAAAGAGAATTTCGTAAAATTTGAGTTTTATTAAGCTCTTTTAAATCGTTAGTCAAATAAATCAGCTTGAAATCTATCTTATGCTGAAGAGACGGGGAAAACTTCTAAAGCTGGCCTAAAAGAGCAAATGTTAATTTAATAACTGAAATTGTGGAGACTGTTCTTTATTTTTTCTCGCATAAAGCATAAGTAATCATTAGTAAGTATGAGGTCTGTCGTGGCACAGGGGCACAAGCGTGGGTCTGTATACGCAACAGGTTAAGGGTTCGATCCTCACTAGAAGAAATTGAATATTTAATAATTTCTTTATTCGCATTAATTACAAGCAAAGTACGTTGAGTTCCGCCACTCTACACACAATGTCTCAAATTCGGCTGAAATTTATGAATAGAACGGAGTGTCATAACACTAGGTTACCAAGTTAGCTTTGCCAAAAAACAACATAATTTAGAAAAATTATCATAATGAAAACAAAAAACCTGTACAAAATGCTTTAAACAAAAATGTCAGATTTAGGAATGTCAGGAAAGTTGATAATCTCTCTTGTTTTTAATGTCTTGATAATGCTCTGGACAGAGCTGACATTTTAATAAAGGCATGCGATGAATATCTTGAAAAAGGTCTCTTGGAAAATTAAATTGTCATTAATATAACACTTGTATTTCTTTTCTAACGTTTTTAATAAGAAATGGTTGTGGATTTGATTTCCACTCTGGAATTAATTTATTTAAATTAATGTTATTTCTCTGCTTTAAGAAATATTAAAACAATATTTTGGAAAGTGGATGGGAAGAGGAAAACGTAGTCTTATATATATATACTAAATTTATTCTACCTAATGCAATAAAACATAAAATATGGACCTTGCAGAGAAATTAGAAACAGAGAAAAAAGGAAAAAAAAAACAGATTAACACCGTTCTAAAACTGATATCCAACGACAGCAAATTCTATACATTTCTACCATAAAACAATATAACAAGCTCTCAAATTGTCACTTTTCAGATAATGTTATTTTATGTTTCTATATTAAAATGTACTGTAGGTGGAAAGCGTGTGACTGAAATCGCAATAGCTGTGTTCAATTCTCTCTCGAAGGATGAATTATTTGGTTTTTCATTTTCACGTACTGGTATTGAGCGCGGCGTTTAGTTCCACCACTCAAAACGTTATAATATGGAGAACGGAGAGTATTATCACTAGTTTTCTCTGTCTACCCTGCTATAGTATGTAGCGTTAGGCTGATAATGAAATAATAATAAGGTCAAAAGCAACAGAATTTGAGCCAGAGACAAGTAAAACACTGATTTTAAGTATATTAATATTTAATATATATAACATGTAAATAAGCCATATTTTACAGTAACCATTATATTTTATTTTTAAGGCCACAGTTTTGTATATCATCAAGAATTATATTTCACCATTTCACCGCAGATGCAATGGGTTACATCGAAAATATTAATAGACTTTCACAATGAAGACTATTTCACAAAAGAACTAATAATTTAATTTAAATCAGAAGTTCTTGAGATTTGCGTGTTGAAACAAACATACTTTTCAGTTTGAAATTATTAGTATGCATTCGTAGCTTTTGAAGTAGACGGCTGGTCGATATACCGCTTGATAGGAGTTTCTTCTGGGGGATCACAAGTTAAGCCGGTCTTGCGATGATACCACAATAACACAAGTACGCAAATCAGGCATAGTATGATTAAGAAGATCAGCATGAAGAGAAAGTAAAGCTGGAAAAAATATATTAATTTAAAAAAATGTATTTGGTTAATCTATGGTCCTTCTTCTGGGCTATTCCGAGCCTCATGACACTTGTATGTGACTATTGTCCCAGAGCAAAGAAATGAAAGTATTAATTACTAGCTATTTACCCGCAACTTCGCCTGTTTTTTCCCAATATTTTATTTACTAATCTCAATAAATTTCTTGTCCTAACAAGTCATCACTTTTAAAACAGTATCTATCTATACATTAAAATCTATGATTTTAACTAAATGAATAAAAAATATGTAACAATTTTGTCTTACTAAATATATAAAATTGACGTAACTTTTTTATGAACCAGTTTAAAAAATAAAAAAGTAACTTCTTTATTGACTATTTTAAATAAAATTAACACTAAATGTTGACGGAAGGTTGTAATAGTGAAAACTATAGTAAAATCTAGGAAGTCATTTCTGAGATTAGCGCGTATAAACGAACAGATAAACAGACAAACTGATAAACATTTGAAAAATTATTATTATTAGTTCTATTATATTAAAATATAACTACCACGTACAGACAGTGATCAATTACAGAATTATCATAACTATATATTTAATTTCCTCGAGTGGGGATCAAACCCACAATCTTTTACATATACACATGACATTTCGAAATAATTACGATGGCAACATTAAATAACAAATTACAGAATTAAATTTAAGTTATAAAGCTGTTATTTACTGACAAACACCCGACGACCCTTTGATATGTAAACACATCTCATCTCGATGAGATGAGATCACCATAGAGAAAACAGTTTAATACGCATGCGCAGAAATAGAGGTATTTATTTGTTTAGTATGCTAGCTTCTATTTGCGGCTTCGCCCGCATGGTTGATGATGAAAATTGAATTATATATATATATATATATATATATATATATATATATATATATATATATATATATATATATATATATATATATATATATATATATATATATATATATATATATATATATATATATATA
>DWMZ01005920.1:0-10637 GCA_018249855.1 Eueides tales michaeli | reverse complement strand
TATATATATATATATATATATATATATATATATATATATATATATATATATATATATATATATATATATATATATATATATATATATATATATATATATATATATATATATATATATAAAGCTTGAACAATTTGTCTGTTTAGTTTGTTTAAATTATAATTTAAGCAAACAAATTGACCAAGCTTTAAATAACTTAACTAATAGGAAATAATGTCATTTCTAGGCACTTGCTCCCCGCTGTGTGTGAAAGGTACGTTTATAGGCCACAAGCCATTTAACTAATAGACTTTACTTCATTCCCACGTACTAATTAGCATTAAAAATAAATATACAGGTACGTAGAATAAAGAAGAGTGGTAAAGAAAAAGAAAAAAATATAGTTTCTAATATTTTGTTTGGTTCGATGGCGGTGTTAAGTTCCACCATATTATGTCTTAAAATTAGGCAGAATGTCATAAATTAGGTGTTCTAACACTACATTTTCTTTTGGAAAACAGGTATATCGATCAAAAGTAAAGATATGTTATCTTTAAATAATAAACAAAGTCATCCATTTTTTTTATTAAAAAAAGGTACATTGAATAAAGAAGAGTGATAAAGAAAAAGAAAAAAAAATACAATTTTTAATATTTTATTTGCTTTGATGGCGGTGTTAAGTTCCGCCATATAACGTCTTGAAATTGAGCAGAAAATTATAAATTGAGTGTTCTACCCCAATGCTTCCTTTTTGAAATCTGGTATATGCATCTGGTCTGTCTGTCTATTTGTTCGCAATAATCATATAAACACGCGATGCACGGATTTTTATGCAGTTTTTATTAATAAATAGAGATGATTATTCTAATATATAATTGTATAATTAATAATCATGATTTACTTAAATTGACTAAAATAAAGTTTTAAAACTATTGATAAAAAGAAAACTTTTGTCTCTGTATGTATATTACATAAGAATTTGTATCAGAAATAATCCCTTGAATTGAGATTTTATTTTGTTAAACTTCGTATGAACGTTGCGAATGAAATAAATTATGGCCGATTCGTTTCTAATTTCAATACAAAATGGCTTGTAAATTTATATTAACGTTTATTTCTACAGCAAACGTGTTATATATTTATATGTTTAAGTACAAATTTCTTTTACACTATTTTCCTAATCTATTTATAAGAGAGCTAAGACATTTGAATCAGAATTGACATTTTGACTTCTCAGTAATATTAAGATATAATATTTTGAACATCTTCATCTCTTTACTTCCGGAATGGGACATGCAACACACGTTATTTTTGACGTATCGCACGTTCCAGCCCGGTTTCCGTTCCCCAATTGATATTTAAAACATATATAATATTTTTAGAGGCCTGTCGTGGCACAGCGGCATAAGCGTGTGGCTGTAACGGACAGGTTCTGGGTTCGATTCCCAGTCTAGGAAATAAAATATTTTACATTTTAAATTTAAATATTTAATGTTTCATTTCTTCGCTCTGGTAATATGGCAAAGCACGGCGTTGAGTTTCGCTACTCAACACGCAATGCCTCGAATTCGGCGGAAAGTGGGGAACGGTAGTTGCCGAGTGTCTTAACACTAGGTTCCCGCATTTCCTCTCCCTACCCTGCTTTGTGCGGGAAACAGCGTGAAGCTAAAAAAATATATATATTTTTAGATTTTGTATCCCGCATGTCGTAGGATAAGCAGAGGAAAGACACTCCGCTCCTATTAGAACACTTATACAGATTTATCGAGGTAAAGCGTCCCATTAGGCCGCCACTAAATGCCTCGTTACCGTAACTAGAAAAAAAAATACTTACAATATACATATAATATTAACATCAATAAGGCCTGTCAAGGTACTAACTTGTGACTGTAAACACAACATGTTTTTATTTAATTTTTAATTAATTAAATATTTCATATTTTCCTTCCTTCGCTCTGCTACAAGACAAAGTGCGGAGTTAAGTCCCGCCACTCACCACGCATTGCCCCAAATTTGGCAGAGAGTAGGGAAAGTAACTGAGTGTCTTAACACTAGATTCCCAAGTTGCCTCTAACTATCCTATAGTGTGCGGGATACAGCGCGAAGCTAAAAAAGATCATTTACTATCTAAGGCAATATGATAACAATTCCCTAACTTCAGTCCTTATCGTATATCATGACCATTATCTTTAAGATAAAATCCATACAACATGTCGTGAATAATGCAAGTTCTGAACAATGACGGACCAGCATAAATCAAGGAGATACTCGTAGATCCGTTTACAAACATTACACAAAATTCAACATTTACAGTTCTCATGATATTTTGCAATAATTTTCTTATTAATATTACATTTTCGATAGTCGCTAGCGAAAGATTTGTATATATTTTACAGAGATTTTTTTTTTTAATTCACACTGTGTCCAGCGCATAGCGGAGAAAACCCATTGTTATGACACTCCATTTTCTGCCAAACTCATTTCATCGATTATAAGCTGTTCAAAATACACAAAAAATATAGCTAGCGAGTAAGGTTAATTTGGGTCCCGAAGGTTTTGGTGGGACCCCTTACACGTTATATCAGTAAAGTAAATAAATTACTTATAAATAAATAAATAGATATTTGAAGTTCATCATTTGAATTCAGCTTTATAATTATTACAAGTTTCTATAAAGGACCTAGTTCTTGCGGAACACCGGAGTAATTCAAGCAAACTTTGCGGTAACTTGGAAAGAGGGATATATTTTCAGGTTTACATATAATTTTAAATAATACGAACTATAAATACTATTTTCTTTTTCAGCTTCACGCTTCACGACAGAGGGAACTTGAGAACCTAGTGTTAAGACACTCCGTTCCGTTACCCACTTTCCGCCGAATTTGAGGCATTACGTGTTGAGTGGCAGTGTTAAGTTTCGACGCCACGTTTTAATTTTTTACTAGAGACTTATTTTGATATTACATATATTTTTGTGTATTAACAACAATTAATTGTTCTTCGAGGCCTCACGAGGCGCAGCGGCACAAGCGTGTGGCTGCAAGACAGCCAGGAACAGACAGGTTCTGGGTTCGATTCCCAGTCGAGGAAATAAAATATTTTATATTTTTGATTTAAATATTTAATGTTTCATTTCTTCGTTCTGGTAATATGGCACAGCGCAGCGTTGAGTTCCGCCACTCAACACGCAATGTCTCAAATTCGGCGGAAAGTGGGGAACGCAAGTGAAACGGAGTGTCTTAACACTAGGTTCCCGGGTTCCCTCTGCCTATCCTGCCTCGTGTGGGATATACAGCGTGAAGCTGAAAAAAAAATAAAAAAAATTGTTCTTAGGAACGTTAAGTTCGTTCTTAGGAACGATCAGGAATCAAAGTCACTACCCACATCACACCAACAAATTGACTATCCTCTAAAGAATAGCTCTGTGAGAAAAACGAATAGTCTACTCAAGTCTTCGCCCACTCAAATATTAATCTCTCGTCAAATTGAAGCCCAATCGTGTACTTGTCACCGCTTAGCGGATAACGGTGTGTGGAAGATTATTTAAAGGCGCCTTTAATGTACGATACGACTAAACGATACGATTAGTGATTTCTATACAAGATTACACAGCCTTATACGTAATCGTAAAAAACCTTACGATTACGAATGATGCTGTGTGATGTAATATAGAAGCCTCATTCGTAATCGCATAAACCTTACGATCTTTTTCACCTTTACAAATGAGGCTATCATGGCGTTAAATGTCATTTTGTAATCAAAACGACTGCAAACATACAATACTTATATTTTCTTAAAAGATAGATAGTGAGCTACATGATACTGTAACTAACGTTTAATTATTCCCACGGACAGTATGAAAAGTAGGGAATTATCGAGTTGTATTGTTTAAAGGCCTTTAAGGGTACTGTATAAATAAATTAATCGTTTCCAGTTTATAATCATAGATATTTGAAATTACATTTTTTTTTTACAATCATTTGTGAGATGTTTTTGTATGGAGGCTTCCTACTAAGGAGAGATTTTCTCTCGGGGAACTGAATTAATCTAGGATGAGCTATTTTTTTTATTACCATAACCCTTTTGAAGCCCTTTTTAATCCTAAAACATAACTTTTGTAAGATGTAAAACAGAAAAAAACTCTCTTCGCAGCATATTAAAGGATTTAAAAATCGTAACTAACTTATTAACTTTAATTTATATTATCAATTAAAATATAAAACACATAATAAATTACCGTACTACTTATCACACAATCACTATAATAAATCGTTTCGACTTATCGCAGGATATATCGTAAGATTTAAACGTAGTTTTAATTAAGTACAAACTAACTACGAAGCCTCCTTGCTTGTCAAATGTCAATAACATGTGTTTTATTAATGTTGGCTTAATCTTATACATTTTAAACTATTTGAAGAAAAAATGATTATAATTTTTATTATTTATTGAAGAGTTCGTTTTATGATTATTATTACTTCTTTTTAAGCTTTTAGGGTAAACAGAGGTAACTTGGGAACCTAGTGTCATGACACCGTTTCGTTTTCCACTTTTCGCCAAGTTTATATATTGCGGGATGAAAGGCGGAACATAACACAACGCCTTTCACCAGAGTGAAGAAATAAAAAAAAAAATTACTTCATTTCCTGTGGGGTGAGTGGGGATCAAATCCACGAACTGTCATTTACAGTCACACGTTTGTGTCAATAAGCCTCATTATTAGTTATTTGTATAACTATTAGAAAGACAAAAGTAATTTGATGAAATGGAAAAGTATATAAAACGACAATATATTCAAAAATTTAAACACATGAAAATATGAAATCGTTGTTTTTTTTTAACTTCGTAGTAGACAAGGATTTTGCTCATTCGTACGGGACCAGTTTGCCTTTTTTGTAACTCCCACTCTCCGCAGAATTCTCGGAGCGTTTCGTGTAGAGTGGCGGAATTGAACACCACGCTTCTCCTCGTTTCCCAAAGTAGAGAAATGAAAATATTGAATATTTCAATGTCTCGAGAATATAATTTATTATAAAACATATAAAAATGTCTTATTTCTGAACAAGAAATTATTTATAAAACTGATATTAATTTGCATCACGTCTATAATAAAGGTCGACGCACCCATTGTTTCTCACCAATATAAGTATGGTATTGTAATAGAGAATGTCAGTACTCATTCGCAATTGGGTTACCGATCGGTGAATCATATAATATAAATGCTAATGACGTCTAATATTTACGATTATGTATTTATTGATCCGGTCGTTTTTTTTTCTGTCTTGTGAACGGAAGTTGCCATTTTTTTGCATTTAATTATATTCTTTTTTTTTGTTTTAGACTTACTATTTGCGTTTTGTAAAACGTATATACCCTAGCGAACTTTGGAGTTTAGTGTTTGGATACTTTCCCTATTAATACATTTCCGATTCTCAGTAACCGTTAATTTTGCAGCCATAGTGTTTAAAAGTAGCAAAACTCAAAAAAAAAATACAAAAATAGTATATAGATTAAATACTTACTATATTTATTACTCTGCCTCGCGCGGGATAAGGCGTGAAGCTAAAAAAAATAAAAATAAAAAATTAAAAAAAAATATTCCCCCGCGTAGGGATCGAACCAACAATATCTCCCGTATAGAGCAGGGCAGTAGAACCAAGTATTAAAATAATTTGTGCGTGTAATCATCGTGTATTTTTCAAGATATTACGTGTAGAGTGGCAGACGTTAACGCCGTTTTTTGTGTTTAGTGTGGTAATGGAACGCCCAACGGCAGCTTATTTATATATTTTTTACATTACTAGTTAAATATTTAATAGCGGAACAAAAATATCTTAATGGAAATGGAGCGTAAATGTAGGTTCCCCACTCTACCTTTCTATACGGACTTAATTTGAGGCTGAAAAAAAGTTTTAGCAGAGCAGGAAAAAAATTGTATTCATACACCACCTTCTCCGCTGTTCAATTCGAATATGTATTAGAAATTTTGAGCAAAATTGCTCACAGAAAACAAAGATAAACCTATTTCTACCTCACCATATATTGTTTTCATATGTCTTTAACGGTTTAGGTAGCGCACCCAATCAAAACAGTTTTTTTCGATCTCTTTGATAAATACTATCATACTAAATTTAAAAATGTATATAAAAACATAAGTTGTAACAAGCGTATAAAAATTTCGACGGAGCTTGGTGAGGACGGATGGCTTAGTGGTCAGAGCGCTTGAACGGTTTTCAAGAGGCGCAGGTTCAAATCCTGCTTCGTCCAATTTTTATATACCTTTTTAAATTTAGTATTTTTCTTTCCTAAGTGTGGAATAACACTTTAAAAACAGTAAAAATACTATCATACTTAAGCCATTTGTTAAGAAGTCTAAATGTTTTAAACACAAAAATATTTCTCTTAAATCACTCTATCTATTAAAAAAACCGCATCAAAATCTGTTGCGCAGTTTTAAAGATCTAAACATATAGGGACAAACGCGGAGAGAATTTGTTTTATAGTAAATATTAATGATGATATTGATTTTACTTCATCAAGTGGACATCGAACCCATAATCTGTCGTTTACAGTCACAGCCTTGTGGCCCTGCGCTACGACAGGCATCTTAAAGAATTTTGTATATTATATAAATATACATAATACTTTAACAGTCGATGCAAAGAATAAATTCTCAGAAAGCAAATAGCTTTAAACATTTCGACATATTGGCCATATTTGTAAATTTATACGTGCTTTGTGTATTGAATAAGGCGAAGCGAAACGTGAGAAGTTTCAAATGAATATCATATAAAATTGTATGTAATTGTATATTCATATATATTTTTATCATTTTTATTGCATATGTAATTTGTTTTAATTTATCTATTTTTATATGTTTGTTTTTTTGTCATTACCAAAGTGTTTTTTTCGTATGATATTAATTTTCATAGAGTGTTATAGAATATGTTTGTGTTATTAAATTACACACACATTAGAAAGAAAAATATTCTTTTTAGAAAATGTATATAAGATTTGAACCCGCGCCTTTTGGTAACTGTCTTAGAGTTTTGATTGACTAAGAGTCAAAATACCTATACGCTTGTTACAGTTTATTTATGTAGTTAGCATCTCTGTAGGGAGATATTTACGAATTTCCGTCACTCACATATACTTGCTTTAGATCGTTAGGCATGAAAGATATTCATTATATATTTATAACATATATAAAGTCATATTCTACACTTATTTAAAAATAATATTTTTATAGAAAACGTATAAAAATTTGAACGTTGCTACCAACTAAGCCATTTCTAGCAACGTTTAAATGTATTTTTACCGTATAATTATTATAAAAAATGAATTTAGAATTTAAATTTTGTAAAAATTTGTAGAATATTTAAATTTTAAAATAAATATTGATATTCAATATCGATAAACATCAAAAATACTCTAGTAAATCAATAAAAATATATTTCACTATACATTTTGTCCACTCGTCAAAAGCAAACGGTGATACAGCTATCTATCGACATTTGACATTACTATCTAGTTAAGCGCTATAACATGCTGTTACTCTCTCCTTATCGTAGCTACAATTATCTTTATAAGCGATACAATGGCGCCTTGTTATGTTTTGTTACTATATTATAATTAATTCATACGTTATATATCACACCACTTTCTCTAATTGTCTTGTGATAGATTGGGTTAAGTGGTGTTTTGTGGTGAAGATTAAAATTTCATTGGAATAGTTTCACTGTGGGAAGGGAAAGTCTCAATAGGTTCCCAGGTTCCCTTAGTCTAATATGCTATATGCAGAATACACGGAGCTAAATAAAAAAACGCTGTATCTTGCATATAGCATGCGGAGAGTAAGTAGTGTTAAGACACTCCGTTCCCGTCAGAGAGGAACTAAAGTGGAAATTGAACTGACAAATGTCTGTAGTAAGATACTATGTGGCACATATACGATACTGATTTTTAAATAATTATATTAACATTTTATATAAATTATTTCTGCGCAATTTACAGTAATATATAGTTTATCAAAATTTATTATATTTCTATGTTATTTATCTAAATGAAGCTATTAGTAGTTGAAGATCGTAAATTTCATCTGTATATGTAGAAAGTAAATTATTGAAGACATACCAATACAATAGGTTACAAGATTTAATTTTAGAACATTACTAGTCTGGACCCGTATATCAGTGTACTTGAATTTTCAAATTTAAATATAAAAAAATCGTTTTTCTCTGTTTATTGCAGATATTTTTAGAATCCCTCGCTTAGCACTTCCAACCTATATACCACCCAAGCTAACTTGATATGTCTTGTCAACACCGTTATTACTTTTTTCTTTTTTTTCAGCTTCACTCTGTATTCCATATACAGCAGGGTAGGCAGAGGGAACTTAGGAACATAGTGTTAAGACAATCCGTTAAATTTCCGACTTTCCACTGAAATTGAAGTATTGCGTGTCGAGTGGTGGGACTCCACGACGCGCTTTGTCTTGTTACCAGAGCAAATAAATGAAGACATCAAAATATTTAATTTAAAAATACTAAATATCTCATTTCTTCAAGTGAAAACTGAATCCACAGCCAGTCGCCTTTATAGTCACACGCTTGTGCCGCTGCGCCTTGGCAGGACTTGTCATTAATTTGCTAAATTTCGTCGACATCAAATGAGAATAGTATATAGTGATTACAAAAGTATTTTTAAGCAATTTGGATCAAAGAAAAACACATTTAGGAAAGCTGAAATTGCCAAAATACTATATATAATTTTGTTATCTTTATTGTATTTAAACACAAAATAAAAAAATATTTTTTACAAGTCAACGATAACAGGTATATAATTACTTTCAAGGGTTAGTTATATTTTATTTGTTTTTTTATATGAATATTACATTTCTATATACAACCTAAACAAAATGAGATACCAAACAGTATTATACAATAAGAAATTTTAAATAAATATATAATATAGTATAATAAGAAGTCATAAAAAGTATAAAAAACAAGTTCCGTCTGTATGCCATGTATAACAGGATACATTCAAAGAGCTTAATTTTAAAATACATCACTACCCACTTTCTGTCCAGTAAACCAATTAGTACAGTTTCAAAACAAAAAACAAAACCAACAAACAAAACAAACAAACAAAACAAACAAACAAAACAAACAAACAAAACAAACAAACAAACAAAACACACAAACAAACAAAACAAACAAACAAAACAAAGAAACAAAACAAACTCGACCCAATAAGCTTATTTTACAAATTGTTTTAAACTTCTAATCCATTTTTTTAAAACCTATATACTATCACAATAATATATGCCTATTATTTAAAAGAATCCGCCGGTACATTCATGAGCCACGAATAGACACACGGACAGACAGGTCAAACATATAACATCTCACTTTTAACAGTATCTATGATTTTCGCGATTGTTACACATCAGTCTACCCGTGTCCACGGACTACTGTAAAGTGTTCGAAACGTTGGGTTTCCAAAAATGTTTAAAACTCAATATACGCGATCAATCCGTTTAAAAGTGTTTCATTTAAAATCTCACTTTTAGTGTTGGAGATTAATAAAATAATAAATTAATCCATTATTAACAGCGAGATCAGAAATCGTACTTTGAAAGCACCAAGGGAGCTAATCTGACAAGTAAAGCAACACAATGGGATTATTAAGGGTCCGTCACTATACTAAGCCTACAATTAGCAAGAAAAGTCAATTATTGCACAGCTTTATTAACAGTTTCACGATTTTATTAGGTGGCTCTGGAAACGCGACTGGTTGTTGGTTCAATTCCCAAAAGTCGAGGAAATGAAATATTTGGTACTTCCAATTCAAATTTTTAACACTCTCATTTCTTGCTCCACCGTTGAGTTTCGTCACTCAATGCGCAATGCCTCGAATTCGGCGGAAAGTGGGGTATGGAGCGGAGTGTCTTAACACTAGATTCCCAATTTCCCTTTACTTAGGATCAAGATACGTCCGTTTTCCACTTTCCATCAAATTTGAGGTACTGCACATTGTATGGCGGGATTCAACGTCTTGCTTTGCCACCAAAGGAAAATTATGAAAATATTAAATTTTTTATTTCCTCGAGTGGAAAAGAACCCACAATCTTTTGTGCCTACAGTTGCACGCTTCTGCTACTGCACTTTGTAGATTAAATAATATTACAATATAATAATACGATCGTGCTGATCTGATAATGGAATGGGAAAATGGCTGATGAAACCGTTTGTACTGCTTTTACTGTTTTAATCGTTTTTTTGTGATGTAAGTAAAGATATACTACATCCCCAGTTTACTCCTAAGCTTTGACACATTTCATGGTAAACGCTGGAGTTCAACGCCAAACTGACTCTTTGCTTTAGTGAGAACAGATATATTTTATTTATTTACTTTTTATGGCACACAAAATAAGCAAATACAAAAAATAAAAGAAACATATGTTTATTTCTATATATCTACTTATACATAGAAATATATAAAAGAGGAATTCAACTGGTTTCTCAGAAACACCTCTTTCAAGATCCGTTGATATTCTAGCTACTATGATCAGTTAATACTAAATAAACGAAAAAAAAAGGCCTTTAAAGGCGCCGTAGAATGTGATTTGAATAAACATTCGACACCGTTAGTAGAAATCG
>DWMZ01005919.1:0-10637 GCA_018249855.1 Eueides tales michaeli | reverse complement strand
ATTTTGTAAAATCAAAACATAAACGTAAACATAGTCTTTTGTTAGAGCCAGCGTAATAAGGAATAGATTATATATTTTTAATATTAAAAAAAACCCTGAGGGCTTCATGTTGTACAGCGTCTGCCTGTTCACGTAAAGGTTCGATTCGCATTTTGGGACTATTATTCTTCTTTTTTCGTTCTGTCGAGAAATAAAGAGTTGATTATCGCCGCTCAGCGCTTCATCTCTCAAAAATTCGTCGGTGCGCGTAAAACGGAGTATCTTAACTCAAGGTTCCCTCCGCATACCCTGTTATGTGCAGGATACAGCGTCAAGCTAAAAAACAAACAAATACAATTTTACTTCAATAATATAAGAAACAAGACTACTACCATTATGTTGTTGGAAACATCGGAACTTGAAATGCTATCGAATTATTTAACTTTGCTCTTTAATGTTCTCTTTTACTTTGTTATCTTTATAGTAGTACGTTTTTCTTTATAATCACTGAAGTAAATTACAGACATTGTAGAATATATTGTTACTAATGTAGTTTCTATTTGGTATTTATTTTATTTTCTACATTTACAAGAAAAAGAAAAGTCGTCTATCCAGTTCCAAAATATTGGGCAGAAGCTGGCGAAAAAAGTGTCTTAACACTATTCTCTCTCCCTGCCAATCATATTATATACGGAACTCTCAAAAATATTTTCAAGATTTTAACTCCATTTAACAAATATACATCAATATATATATATATATATATATATATATATATATATATATATATATATATATATATATGCACATACATATAGGAATTATGAAACGTTAATTTATAGGTTTAGCTTGAGATAGTATTGTTTATTAGCATTGAGGCTTCTCGTGGCGCAGGCACAAAGATGTTACTTTAAACGAGACAGATTGTTTTTAATTTCCATATTTAAAGTTTTCGTTTTCTTTGCTCTGGTAACAAGGGAAAGCGCTTTGAGTTCCACCACTCAACACGCAATGCCTCAAATACGGTGGAAAGTGGGGAAGCGTGAAGCTGAGAGACAATATTTTTCAAATACCGACTGGAATCGCTTTACTTCCAGTGGTATTTCATACCACGGCACACTCAGTTAAAAAAATTGATTGGGAATCTAACTTACCTTAATTTACCACCACAACTTATGTCAAAATTTGATTAAGTACATATTTGCGTTACGGCTAGAATGCCAATATTTGCGGTGTACCGGCGCGGTGGTTTGTACTAATTAAGTGATAATAATAACCGTTGATCTGACGCTGTTTACTTTATTACCTACTACGTTCTACATATTATAAATGTCAAGTGTAATCTAAATAATTATTTTATTATGTTAATAAGTTTACTAATATGTTTATTTTTTTATAACATGTTTACACTCGGCCAGATAACGTATAGCAGGAAAGACAATGAAAATCGCTCCTACAGAAAAATGTCGTTGTCTGAAAAGCAGACAGAATAATTTATGGCGGAACTCATCATTTTGTTTTGAAAACGTGAACGAGGATCGAATCGATAACCATTGCGTGCACTGTCAAAGGTATTGAAGTCAAGCTACAATAAAAAAAATATACGTCTAAATTTTTTCTATGTTTATAAAAAATAACACTTTAAAACAAGCTTGAAATATAATAAATAACATTCTCTTTAACAAAATGATCTTTTTGAATTGCAGAAAAGGTAAATCCACGTGGGAGTTGTGGGGGTAATATTGGGTAATATAGTAATATTAGGTGTGTCGCTATGTGGCATAAAAAGCAATATAATCACATTAAAAATAATTCGTTATACGCCCGTGCATCATTTGCGGCTAGATAGACCCTTTGTAAAAAAATCTCTAAAGAGATGGTAACACCTTAAATAAGCTGTAATAAGCATATACGAGTAATTTTTTTGTTTCCAGCTTTACGTTGTTTCCCGTACAAGGTAGGGCAGGCAGAGGGAACTTGGGAACCTAGTATTAAGACACTCCATTCCACTTCCGCTTCCCACTTTCCGCTGAATATGATTGCGTGTTGAGTAGCGGAACTCAACGCCGCACTTTTGCCATATCACCAGAGCTAAGAAATGAAACATTAAATATTTACATTGAAAATATTAAATATTTCATTTCCTCGAGTGGAGATCGAACCCACAACTTGTCGGTTACAGTTACAAGCTTGTGCTGTTGCACCACGACAGGCCTCTTCGATGTAGTTTGATAGATTCCTATTAAACTAAACGTATGCTATAACTTAGTAATCGGAGTACTTGGAGCTCTTTCTAAAGTAAAGATTTTTGAACGAGTCCACTATTTTGACATTTTGATACGTTAACGATTATATAATAGATACTAAATATTTATATTATTGGCGACATCATGTTCTTTAAACATGAAAATTAAATGCGTTTCAAATGGTATGAATGAATGTGGATTGGGATCGAACCTACAGTCGTGTTTACAATCAAACAATATCATACTGTGATACGACCGCCACTTTTCTTTAATAAATAAATACCAAATAGAAACTACATTAGTAACAATATATTCTATAATTTTTGTAATGTACTTCAATGAACTTAAAGAGTTGTACTACTATAAAGATAACAAAGTAAAAGAGAACTTTAAAGAGCAAAGTTAAATAATTCGATAGTACTTCAAGTTCCGATGTTTCCAACAACATAATGATAGTAGTCTTGTTTCTTATACTATTGAAGTAAAATTGAATTTGTTTGGTTTTTAGCTTGACGCTGTATCCTGCACATAACTGGGTATGCGGAAGGAACGCGAATTATAAACGCTTTACTTCTCGACTGAATGAAGAAAGGAAAATAACTGTCCCAGAATGCGAATTGAAGCTACAACCTTTACCTGAACAGGCAGACGCCGTACTGTTACAACACAAAGCCCTCCGAATATTTTTTATATTAAAAATATATTTAGTACGATAACTATAAAAAAGAGTTCATGTATTGTTTTTACCATCAGTGATATAAGTGTATTTCTTGGTAAATTGTAAGGCAATGATTTTAAGGGTTCCGTACCTTAAAAGGAAGACGGAACCGATCAGTAATATATAGATAGGGTATAGGGTCAGTTTGTTATCCATATGACAGTCTGTCTGTCAAGGCCTGTTATCTCAAGAAAATGTGGGGATATCCAGCTGAGATAAAAACCAAATATATAGGTTTGCAAGTAAGTAAGCTTCCCTTAGTAAAGAAAAGATGAAATTTCTAAATTAGGTAATTGTTACATTACTAGAGAATACTGTGATAGGTTTTATTAGTAGCCGCAGTTGCGGCTGTAAATTGTATTAAGACTTGATATCGACGTAATTAGAGGTTTGTTAATTAATTGTTATTATTTACGCGCTATTTAACAATATTAAAATTTAATCGGAATTTGTGGTTTTTGTCAATTAATTAAAGTTTTTTATTTTAAGGTGATCGTAGCAAGTGGTTTACTGTGAACGCAATTATGGTAATTTGGGTTTCTGTTAGAGGGAATTATTTTCAATATTGTGAGCTTTTGTAAGTCAAAGTGCGGCGTTAAATTCCGACTAAAAATATTTGTAATTTTTTTTTCAGCTTCACTCGCATATGGCAGGGTAGGCGGAGGGAACTTGGGAACCTAGTGTTAAGACACTCCATTCAGTTTCCCACTTTCGGCCGAATTCCACATTGTACCAACACCGCCACTTAACAAGTGGCGGTGTTGTTACTAGAGCGTAGAAATGAAAACATTAAATAAAAAATATTAAAAATGTCAATTCCTCGATTGGGGATCGAACCTACAACCCATCGGTTACAGTCACACGCTTGTGCCGCTGCGCCACGACAGGCCTCCATGTATATTATAGTTTATGGCGACGTTGGCATATAAGTAGGGACAACAATTGTTCAAATTTATTCGATATTATTACACTTACTGAATTGGTTAGTGAAGCTTTCGGCTCATCCGTATTGGGAAATAATAATAATATTCTTTATTGCACACCCATAAAGAAAAATCTATAATTGAGCGTTGTGATTATTTCATTTTAGCAGGTAAGTAATAGGGAAGGTGTATATGAGTTTAACGTGCCTGTGTATGCGTGTATCTGTATGGCTGCCTGCAACGTCGTATCATGTTCTCAGTCTAAATTCTAGAAATCCGTTTAATTATTTAGTATTTCGTGCTTGTGCTTAATTGTCAGGGGCTTGTAATTTTTTCTTTGCTTCTCCCTGTATTTCGCATATGACTGGTCAGGCAAAGGGAACCTGGGAACCTAGTGTTCTGACACTATAATCATCCATTAGGGCATTTCAGTTCACTTCAGTTACCAGAGTCTGTATAGCGGAAATGAAAATGTTAAATACTAGCGACTCGTCGGCTTGAATTACGTTATTTTATTTACTAACATCAATTACTATCTTGTTCCAATAACAATTATACCTTAAAGATAATATCTATACTTTAAAAACTAAAAAACAGCTAAATGAATTATAAATACGTAGCAATTTTTTCGAAATAAACATTTTAAATGGACGTAACTTTTTTATTTTTTAACCGATAAGGTTGCTATAATTTAAAAATGAAAACATCATTTAAAAGCGCGCGAATCTTAGAAACGGCTAAACAGATTGTTTAACCGTTTGTGAGATTAGCGCTCTGTGCGTTTGTACGCGCTAATCTCAGAATCGGCTGTCTGTGCGAACAGACAAACAAACAAATGAACAGACGAATATGAAAAAAAAATTAAAATTACTATTTTGGATCCTATTATAATACTAAGCATCCCCTGTTTAATATCTCTCCAAAGTACAAATAGTGGTCGGTTACAGATTTATGAAGAGTATATTCCATCATTAATATACACACTTCCTAGATATTAATGAAACTTAAAATCCCATTTTTAAAGTTAATCTACTAATCATTTCTGAGGTCAGCCGTACCGAGTCACCAAAGTTTTTATCTCCATTGTGTGAATTTCCCTTTTTTGTTAGGACTAAATTAATTAATCAACGAGCAACGATGACGTCGTCCGCTTACTTCTATGTTTTATCATTTTTCATAAAACTTTTAAATTTTAAAAGTCGCGTTGGTTATTAACTTGGTTTTGACTTGAGTTTTAATTCAATAGAAATTATCCTATTTTCTTTGTAGATTATGATATTAGTAGTTATATTATATTTAATGATACATGTATAAAACGAGTTTCTATCTACCTACTTACTTTTACTCTCAGTTCGTCTTAGTCTTAGAGTTATGTTCATATATGTTATACAGTAAGTGCCTAAGGTACTTTTAATGTAATTTCTTTTAATAAACCGACAGGTTTTGTGTTGGACCCCGACTGGAAGAAATGAAATATTTTATATTTTCAATTTAAATAATTAATGTTTTCATTTCTTCGCTCTGGTAACAAGGCAAAATCCGGCGTTGAGTTCCGCCACTCAACACGCAATGCCTCAAATTCGGCGCAAAGTGGGACACGGAAGTGGAACGGAGTGTCTTAACACTAGGTTTCTGCCTACCCTATACCATGTGCGGAATACGACGTGAAGCTGAGTAGGTACTGTTAATGGCAAGTACAGTGAGTCCATCAAGACGACTTATTTCATGTAGATCTTGAGATTAGCGTATTGAACCTACCAAACTTTATATTATTAACATTGATGGGCGAAGTACTGAGTGATAGGTATATTATTTAGATTGATCATTGTTTTTAACTTGTCGGAAGCCAACGGATGAGAGTAAAGCAGGAGTGATATCCTTGTGGTTAGCCCATATCGAGCAATATGTGTCAAAATGCTAGTAATTCATAAATTTTTTTAAAATGTAATAATTAGTAAAAAAAAAAATGAAAAAGCTCCTGATTACCTAAAATTTATCAACTTCATCCAAACAAAAACCTATAATTTTAAATAAGATATAAGAATTTTAATTTGTTATTATTATATTTTACTAAGACGTTACTCTCGTCATCTCGTACTTTATTAACTGTTACAATAAAAAAGTCTGTAAAGGACAATATCAACAAAAATTAAAATTCAGTTTCATAGATTTTATTGCAACCATAAAAAAGTTGCATATTATTTTTTTTATGATCATACTCGTATACCACCTGATGGTACCACTGGAACCTTTACCTATGTATGTCTACAATTTGAGGAGATTGCAGATATGTTGCTGGCCATGAAGGTGGAAGTGTCAGTACACTCGACGCTCAGGAAGACTCCGCAAGAGGAAAATCATTCCATAGCTTGCAAGTACGTTGGAAGAATGAACTCTATGCACTCCAACAATGCATCCAGAGAGCACGAATGATATTTATTCGCTTGGCGGGAAGCGTGATAGTAGAAAATTGATGGTCACACTAATTCAAATAATTTCCGGAAAGGTTCACCATAGTAAAGACAGTGGAATAGCTACAGAGAACCGATTTGTGAATTGATATACTTAAGCATAGTTACAAGTCGACGTAACAAAAGTGTGTTAAATAAAGCACATAATTAGAGAAATAAAAACTTTTTATAGGTATAATGAGATATAATACTATATTCAAACACAAAACGTTACAGTACTCAAAATACCTTTCTCATTAGCAACTGACGAAGACCGCTAAAAGTTAAAAAGATTTATGCTCATTAAGATTTTTTGTCGGCATCCTTTGAGACAAAAGCTTAATTAACGTTAATTCTACTTTTATCCGTCTTTTCGTCTTTCATTTGCCTTACCTGTGAGCTGGAGTTATCTGTTTTATGATTCAAATGAATTTAGTATATTTCACAGTAAATATGAAAATTATTACTTTTTATCTTTTAAAATAATATAAACACCTGATAAAGACTTTGAGTTTTGCCACCGATGTCCCTGTCGGTGGAAAAGAGTGTGAGGTTAAATTCGCAAAATAAAAATTTAAATAAAAAAGAGTACTTTCTAATCGTTTTACTAACAAATAAGTAATATGGTGTCGCTGAAAATATATTTTTGTATGGATACTCGATGCAGCGGTAAATAGGGAAATTGGCCAAGGTCATGGCCGCGGAGGTAAAGGCACGATCTGATTTTATTTAGCGCCATGCTGTATTCCGCACACGACAGGATAGGCAGAAGGAACTCGGCAACCGTTCCCCATACTACATAGATTTTGGAGGCATTGCGTATTGAGTGGTGGGACTCAACGCAGCGATTTGCCTCGTTACCAGAAGGAAGATGTAAAAGTATTAAATAGTTCATTTCCTCGAGTGTGGATCGAACCACGCGTTTACAGCCGCACGTTTGTGCTGTTGCGCCACGATAGGTATTCCGATCTGAAGACCACACAATTTAAATTAAGAATAAAACGTATTTTCACTATTCTATATAAAAGTAAGAGATAGAGATAAGTAAGATTTTACAAAACATGTCAAAATCAGACACTAACGCAGGCAAATGCTAGTAAAATATAATTTAGCTCTTACGAATCCTCAGCGGGGCTTAGCAATAAACGTATTTGATGGTTTTCCTTGATTACAGGGACATCTCCCTCAGAAAATTACATTTGGAATCATTTTAATGTTGGAAATTACTTCGCAGGTATCTTTTAAGAGTTAGGAATGAAAGTAGAACGTGAACTTCACTTTATTTTTTCTGCACATTTCTAGAAGTTTATTTTCGTGTTTTCGTTCATTTCTGTTATGATGATATTAAATTACCTAGCTTTACGTCAATATGGTTCTAGTATCAGTAGTTCTAATTTTATATTGTATTAGTTGACGCAGTGTACGTACAGTAGTAAGCATTTGCAGGTGAGCGCGATGAGTAAGAGTTTGACGGGGGAATAATAATAGTTAATGGTAAGTTCCGTTACTTAACTCGCAATGTCTCGAAAACGAACGAACCGTGGAGATCGGAGCGTGTTTAGATTTGGTTAACTCTGTCTTGATCTTGTTGTAATAATTGCACATAATATAATGGTTTACCATTTTAATAAAGAATAAAGAAAATAATAAATAACGTACAAAAAGAGTGTCTAAGAGGAGCAGGTTCAAATCCCGCTCCCTATGTTCAAAATTATAGATGTTTTCTTGAGAGACTTATTTTTCTATTCTGAGTTTCTACTTTACTTTTAAGACAACAACTTAAAATATCTTTGTTTGAGGTAAACTACCGCTAACGATAAAATAACAAAGAAACTGTAAACTACAGTAAAAATGTTATATATTACTTCAAACACAATTACTGTTTTAGGGCATATTTTTAAAATGCATATGTATATAAATGTAGGTATGTCTTAGTGGATGTACCATCTAAACAAACAGCTTAAAATTCTTGAAGTTGTAAACAAAAGTTATATAAAATCCTCTAAAATGTTTCAGTTGCATTGCTTTGAAGAGAGCTCACTTAATGTTTGAATAGCAACATTTTATATTTATTTACTTTACTTGTGTAGAAAATGGACTTCCACTGTATTGTAGAAGTTCATATATGTTGTACATTGTCCATATATTCAATTTGTTATGCTTGTTTTATTTCGTAATTTATTATTAAAAAGTCAAATAATCATCCGACTCGCTTGAAAAATTGATCATATTACGTCTTTGATAACAGAATAACATTTTTATAATATTATACCAAAATTACTTTCCTATTATACTTCTATAGTAAGAGTATATTACACAAGATACACAATATTATTTATAGCTACATACATATATAAAGCTATAGAACATACAATCAACAATTGTGCTATTTTGTAATAAACTTTTTAAAGTTTTTGGAGCGTAAAACTTCAATATTTCATTTCTTCGAATGGGGATCGAACCCATAACCTGTCGCATTTACAGCCACAGCTTGTGCCCCTGCGCCACGTCAGGCCTCGATAAATAAAGCTATAATTTATAATCTTCTAGATACATAAATTTTGGCTCAGCATGTGATAATAATAATTTGTTGTTACAAGAACAGTGGAAGTACATCTTGAGTTAGTGCGTGTATTTGTTGTTTTTAGGGATCGCTGTCGCAAAAGAAATATTTCAATGTTAATATAAATATTTTGGTACAAAAAAATTAAAAATAGAATGGAATTTCATACTCACTTATATTTTTAAAAAATATTTTAGTTACTTAAGTAAGTTGTCGTTTCGATTTATATGTTTGCGTTAATGTTCTTTGTTTCTTTAACATTATATTTTAAAATGATAGGAACAATTGAGATAAGAAAATCCTGCTTTACAAAAAATAATATTATTTTTTCTTCTTCACATATGTGTATTTAGAATCGACAAAACCCCCCATTTTCATACTTTTTATGTTGAGTGACGAAACCTAAGCAATTCAAAATGACAAATAAATATAAAAGGTGTTTTAATATATAAATGGTGGTATCATTATGAAAAAAATACAAAATTAAAATTCTTTCATTTTATTTCCTATACCAACATTATGTTTTGATCAAATCGGATTAAAGAATTTGTATCAACGCGCTTACTAGGAACTACTGAGTTTTTTTTGAGCTGCACTTATTGACAAAGGTTTCGATGTCATTTTTAATTTTTTATATTAGAGCACGTGGACGAATCCGTAGGTAAAAGTTAGTTATAGGAAACATAGCAAAAGTACAGAATTCATTGTTTCCAAAAGAACTTGAACTTGGTTGGTTTTACTAGCTGATATACTGTTATGGCTCTACCTGTATACTTATCTTATACACCTTAAATAATATATGGAGCAATTTTCGCCAACTTTTACTCTTATCAAAAATAATCCTATTGTTTCACAATAACATAAATGCCTCGTTAGGTAATAACTAATACCTATCTCTTGATGAACTTGTGATAGAAATTAAAATTAAATATTGTGTCAGTGATTTCTTTCTATTTTTGTAGTCTAATGTAAATACAGGCATCCTTGGCACAAAGGACAGAGCTAACTGACGGCTGACTCACTGTAATCGCAATGATTGTAGGTTACATTCCCACTTGTTCTAAAAATTGAGTCTCGAAAATTGGGCAACGGGAAAGTGGCGGAAAATGGAGATTGGAGTGTCTTAACACTAGATTCCTTCTTAATACCCTGCTATATGCGCGTACATGAAGCTATTGTCGTCGGCTGTTTGATATATGGACCACCAGTGTAAGTGTAGGCCAAAGTGAAACTAGTAATAGTAATATATAATATTGTAATACTAGTATATAATATACATATTTTTGCAGATATGGACAGTTTACGACTATTTTGGAGGCCTGTCGTGGTGCAAGGGTATATATACATGCGACGTAGAAAATTCAGCAGAAAATGGGAAACGCATGTGTATTAATGGAAATAGAGTGTGTTAACACTAGGCTTACAAGTTCCCTCTGCCTATTCTAAAGTTAAAACAAGAATATAAATAAATATATAGTAAAGGCTTCAAATTTTAATAACAAAAAGTAAATGATACGAAAACGCCTACAAAAACATTCAACAACATTACTTATCTCGGTGAAGGCAAGTGTGCGTTATGAAATTCAGTGACGGCCGGCCGAGGTGACTTCGGTAAATGACAATATTTTAGTCCATCACACTGTTTATCCTCTTTTCGCTCTCTACAAATGTTTTGTGTCAAAATAAAAGGCAGGCAGAAAATATTTTTGCAGACGACTTAAGTAGATCTTAATGTAAGTAAGGGTGAGTTGTTTTACT
>DWMZ01005918.1:0-10639 GCA_018249855.1 Eueides tales michaeli | reverse complement strand
ATATATTAATCCTACAAATGGCAGGTTAGTCAAAAGGAACCTGGGGACCTAGTGTTAAGACACTCCGTTCCCTATTTTCGGCGAATTATCGATGCATTTCTTATTAAAAGGCGGAACTCAACGCCGCTTTGCTTCATTACTAGTAAAGAAGTTAAAATATAAAATATTCCATTTCTCTGAATAGGAATCGAACCCACAACAGCCACGTTATAATGTAACGCTGTATCGTTGACAAAAGACACGTTTCATATATAACCTTTATCAAACAAATCAAAAAAAGTTCAGCCAATTCATACAAAACGTAATATAATTGTATAACTATAGATAGAGGCAATCGGCAATGGTATATACAAAGAGCCTATCGGCTTACCGACAAGTTAGGGGTTCAATCCCTACTCGAGGCATATTTTTGAGGGTAAGGGAGCTAAGCGCAGCCACACAACACATACTCCTTCAAATTAAGCAGAAATGTCTCAATGTGAACTAAACCTCTTTAAACTAGGTTCCCATGTTCCTTTTTCCTACCCTGCAATGTGCGGGATACAGCGTGAAGCTGAAAAAAAAAATTATTACAAATTTCCAATTGCCATACAACTAATATAAACTTTGTGAAGTGTAAACGGATTCTTGTTGGATTTCATTAAAGTACATTACGCGGAACGGCCAAGTGCTTAACGCTTATCAGTCTGACAGTAGAAATTAAAAAAAAAAGATTATGACTGACAAATCTATTAACAGAGACTTACAGCAATATATTATGGCTTTATAATCCTTAACTATATTTTGATTATTATTAGTACTAAATTTTAAAATTAAAAACGCCTCAAATACAGAAAATCACTACCTCATCTTTGAAAAGTGCTCTTAAATTACTCAAATAGATCAATTTATTCAGGATTTTTCGCCATGTGATTTCTTAGGTTTCGCTTAGAATAGGATCACTCTGGTACTGGTGGTGTCGTAAGAGGCGACTAAAGTACGTGTGGGAGAGTCACGTTGTAAGCAATGGCAGCACGGATGGTCTGACTTGACCGGATTATTACCACCCCCGGCATTTAAAACGCAAACGAAGTATTGGCTTCGGCCACTGCGTTTCGCATTGGGTAATGCCGGGCCCCGGTGCCCATCCGCCTTACAGACCGGCAACGCTCCTGTAGCTCCCCTGGTGCTACACGGGGCCGTGGGCGGCGGTGATCACTTACCATCAGGTGACCCGTACGCTCGTTTGCCGTGTCATTTCCATAAAAAAAGAAAATATTTATAATGCCACAAACAGTTAGACAGGTCTAAAATTAGATTCAACAAGCATAGTTTTTAAAAGCTATGAGAGTAGAGGCTGCCGGAATAAGCGCGAAGATTATGAATTCGTTTTCCGTTCACGACAAAGCGCAGCGTTGAACTCCGTCACTCAACATGCAATATCTTGAAAATTTGGCAGAAAATGGGGTACAGAGTGTCTTAATACTAGGTTTCCAAGTTCCCTCTGCATACCCTACCATGTGCGGATTAGAGCGTGAATCTAAAAAATCTTTACTTCTGAGTCCGGCCGTGGAGCAGGAGTACAAACATGAAGTGTAAATACGACAGGCTGTGGATTCGAATCCACAGCACGGCGTTGAGATCCGCCGCTCGAGATCGAGCGTACAACCGAAGTGCTATTAACATACCAACAAAATAAGATCAATATCCTATGAACATTCTTACTAAATAACAATATAATTTAACTGCGATCTGTACATAGGTACAAATATTTTAATACGTTAAGCGAATTAAGCCTTTTTTGTATCTAAAATAAGGATTATATTACTTTGATAGAATACAATAAAATGATAACATAGAAGACGCATCCGCGATAAATATATTCGCCTATCTTGAGATGTGTATTACTTGTTTAAAGTACGATCGAGGTGAAAAGTGCTTTAGCTTTTTTAAATACTAAGGCAGAGGCAACCTCGTGTCCGGACATTTAGTGGCGGAGATTAACACCGCCTTTTGTTATTTTATGATATTGAGTAAATTAAAATAACTCAGTGAGTTATCGAAATAGATCAGTGAGGTCTGACGACAGAGCGCAGTTGCGGGTTTCTCAAATATTTAATATTCTCAATTTAAATATTTAAATTTTTAATTTCTTCGCTATGGTAATAAGGCAAAACGCGGCGTTGAGTTCCGTCACACAACACGCAATGCCTCAAATTCGGCAGAAAGTGGGGAACGGAAGTCGATCGGAGTGTCTTAACACTAGGTTCCCAAGTTCCCTCTGCCTACCCTGCCATGTCGGGATACAGCGTGAAACTAAAATAACTCATTTACAGGAAGTAGGAATCGAGACTACTGCTGTGGCGTTTACAGTCACACGTTATGCTGCTGCGTTTCGACATTCACTTTAATATTATAAAAATTGTTTTAATTAATTAGAACCATACCGTTACGGCTTCGCCCGCTTAGACTACATGCACATTTACTTTTATATTTAAAAAATCAAAACATCTGAATCTATAATCAATGAATAAAACATTATTTTGAAGGCCTTAAAGACAAAAAATAATTAAAATATTAACAAGCAACGATGTCTGCCAAAATATTTTGGTCAAATATATTTTATTTAAAGAAAAAGTATCATTTCCTCTATAATACATCTTAGAATTTGTGTACAAAGTTACATGATAATGGGTTAAGTAATTTTAGCATGAAAGCGTGATAAAAACTTGACTAATTTTAGATGTGATTATAATTTAAATCTGATTAATTCAGAACTTTTGAATCTTAAATACTAGACTTAGAAATGAGGCATGTCGTGGAGCAGCGCCACTATATAGCAACGGTAAACGCTATGCGATCGATCCATACTTGAGGAAATTAAATGTTTAATATTTTAAATTGTACACTCTGGTGACAAGGCAAAGCGCGACGTTGAGTTTCACTACTTAATATGAATTGCCTCAAGTTTGGTGGAAAGCAGGAAACTGAAAGTTTATAATTGGAACAAAGTGTCTTAACACTAGGTTCCCAAGTCCCCTCCGCCTATCTTTCCATGTGCGGGATACAGAGTGAAGGTAACAAAAAAATTGTATTTTCCATTTTGGGAAAAAAATTGTATTTTCAGTTTCTTGATACATAGATTTAAAAATTCTTTGATTCTTCTACAATTGTTTATATTGTTTTTTTATACTATTGTATTCTATTCTTGTATATTCTAGAAAGTAACAACAACTACAAAATACAACTAACAATTAGTACACAAAATGAAATAATTTTCAAAGTGACTGTACTCGATACCTCGTTAGTACCTCGGGGCTAACATTTGTATCATTCCGCTTATCAAAACAACTTTACGTCTTAATTTGATGTTAGAAGTATAGAATCGTGCTTTATATTTGCCTTCTCTCAGTTATTATTGTGAATAGCGATAGAAAAATAAATAGTTTTTAAGCTTCAAACTGGATCCCGCATGTAGCAGGATAGGCAGGCAATTTTTCTCCTTCTGAAATTGTATATGTATTATATTTTTTATATTTTTCTATATATTTCTTTGTCCTTAAATACAGTACTTGACGTCTCACTTTTAATTTACACGGCTTCGCCCGTTTAAAGTGATTGCTATAGTATAGAAAATGTTTATAAATATCATATAGGCTGTATATGATTGTGATATGTAAACTGTATAGCTGTAAAGTTAATCTTAATCTGTTCAGTAGTTTTTGTGTTGAAACAAACATCCATACCCGCAAACTTTCATATTTATTATATTATTAGGTATACTACGTAACAATGATATATATTTAATTTACTAAGGCACGCGCAACTTAGCTTCACACTGTATTCCTAGAGGGATAGGCAGAGAGAACGGAGAGCCAAACGCTACGGTCTCCGCATATCTCTTTCACCTCGTCCACTATTATCAACCTCTTCATACATGCCCTCCGGAGAGGTCCAAATTCTTTTTACGTAACCCTCCTCCAGTATCGTAGACACTGTTTTTTCAAAGATCAACCGAGGTCTCCCATTCCCTCTATTAACAGAAATTCTTTTCTTCTATCACAATTTTTTCAAAATTACTAATGAACTCTGTATTATATTAATTTATGATTTTTCCTTGAGATGCGGAACTCAACGCCGCAGTTTGTCTATCAGATTTTTAAGCTGTCTTTAAATTTACTATTCTTATAGTAACATATGTATGTTGCTGACTCTACAAAGAAAAGTGAGTTAGCAATACGATTTAGTAGACACGCCCTTTACAGATGACCAATAATGTAACTTGAGAGGTGCATGTTCAATTTTTATTTTATTTATAACTATCTAGGAATGTAAAAGGATTATTTTTTTTAATTTGCTTTATATAATTTGATTTAATAAACTCTAATTTTATTTAATAAACTTTAATTAGCAAATAAACTCTAATTTTTTTTTAGCTTCACGCTGTATCCCGCACAAGGCAGAGTAGGCAGAGGGAACCCGAAAACCTAGTCTTAAGACACTCCGTTCCACTCCTGTTTCCCACTTTCCGCCGAATTTGAGGCGTTGCGTGCTTAATGGCGGAACTCAACGCCGCGCTTTGCCTTATTACCAGAGCGAAGAAATGAAACATTGAATATTTAAATTGAAAATATTAAATATTTCATTTCCTCGAGTGGGGATCGAACCCAGAACCTGTCGGTTGAACAGTCACACGCTTGTGCCACTGCGCCACTACAGCACTTAAACTCTAAATGACAAATAAAAAAAGCAACTTATAATTAATTATAAAACACAATTTATTTATTGTTCTCGGTTTTCAGATCGCGTTGCGCTTGGCCGGCATTCTCTTCTTGCGATACGCTTTCCATGGACGAAGACGACGTTTCAGACGTTTCTGACTCAGTGGCGTTGTACGCCCACCCTTCTACTTGAAATTTGTATAGACTTGTGAATGTCAATACTGGTACTGATATCTAGCAAAGAAACATGAATAAACTTGATATTGTAGGATTTGAACCCGCGATTTTTAATATCTTTTGGAGTTTACTAATAAAGAGGTCATTTATTTTTTTTTCAGCTTCACGCTGTATCCCGTACGTCGACAGAGGGATCACAGGCACATAATGTTAGGACACTCCGTTCCACTTCCTTTCCCCACTTTCCGCCGATTAGCGGCATTGCGTGTTGAGTGGCGGAACTCAACGCCGCGTTTTGTCTTGATACCAGAGCAAAGAAATGAAAACATTAAATATCTAAATTGAAAATATTTAATATTTCATTTCCTCCAGTGGGGATCGAACCCACAACCTATCGGTTACAGTCACACGCTTACGCCACTGCGCCTCTACTACTATAGGCCTCAAATAATTGATGTTTCATATATTAGAAAATCCCCGTGGCACAGTAGCTAAACACGGCGATGAGTTCCGTCACTTAAAACACAACGCCTCAAATTTAACAGAATGAAGCAGAATGGAGTGTCTTTACACTAGGATAGGCAGAGAGATCGTGGTGATCTTGGTGGTCTATCGTGCCAAGTACGAGAAACTGCGTGAAGCTGAGAAAAAAAAAAGAAAATCAATAAAAAAAAATAAACTCACTCTCACTTCAGGTGTATCTAATTGCCAAACTTTCGGTTGTCCCATTTGATAGGGCATGCCTACTTTGACGCAAATTATAAGCGTATCACGGCCTGCGTTGATCTGTTACCAATGCAAATATTTTATTATTACTAACTTCACTCAGTAACCCGCACAGTACCCTGGTAGGGTAGGCAGAGGAACCTTAGGGAGCTGTTAAGTCATTTTAATTCAATCATATCATAATTTTTCGTTAAACTTGGTATATTGCGTGCCGAGTCGCGAGTAGTATATTAAAACAGATTATTTATTAAATATTTTAGTATAATATAGCGTTTACAGCAATTTCATCTATATCTACAATAAAATAGTATAAATTAGGGAACGGTTGTCGTAAGTTCTTAATTTCCAACTGATTATGATGCGATGTGCGGGATACAGCGTGAGGCTAAGAATAAAAATATTTAAATTGAAAAATTATATGGAAAGTAAAGAAAGGTAGTGTCTTAATGGGAACAGAGTGTTTTGACACTAAGTTCCTAGGTTCCCTCCATCTACCCATCTATATGCGGGTTACAGCGTCCAGTGGCTCCCGAGATTAGTGAGTTAATTTAACCTATTCAAGAAGATGATTATGGTAGAGGCCTGTCGTAGCAAGCGAACGTCTTTACAAACAACAGGTTGTGGATTTGATTCCCAGTCGAGAAAATAAAATATTTAACATTTTCTTTCTTCATGTGATGCAATGTTTCAAATTCAAAAAGTCAAGAGCGGAACGGAGTACCCTAACACTACGTTCTCAAGTTCTGTCTACTCATGCACACACAGCTACCATATGCGTAACTCAACGCCGCCTTTTACCTTAACAATCAAACAAAAACTTACTTCCAAATAATACGTCAAAGTGGTAAACGTAATCGGCTTCACTTGAAACACTTCATGGTAAAACCTGAATATGTCCAACGCAGCATCACCTCGGTCGGAACATCGCATGCCGCCCATCCACCAGTGTCCGACCCACCGGTGACCGATCACGTCGTAGAGAGACGCGCGTGGCATTACATAACCTTAGATTGTATGTAATTATTAGCGTGTTAAGCTTCACGCTGTATCCCGCTAACAGCGGGATAGGCAGAGGGCAGCTAGTTTAAAAATATTGTATTTTAATAAATAGGACGTCGTGGAACTCAGAGCACCAGTCTTCGTGTTGTTGCAGTTGCACAGCGTTCTATAAATGCAACTGAGTGCGGCGTTAAGTTCTGAAAATTGAGCTGTCCGTGAGGCATAGATTTTTTATGCACCGTGTCCCCCCTACCTACCATATATGGAATTCAATTTGAAACATGAAAGTGATCGTAAAATTTACCAAAAGGATCATCCTTAGCGAAGGCACCAACAGCCTTGCCCGTGATGGCCGCAGTTATCCACGACACGTACGGGTGGAGCAGCAAGTGTCTCGGGGGCGGCGGCGGACGACGACGGCGAAGCGGGTCGAGGCAAGGAGAACCACCTTTAATATATTAGTATGTATGTTAATTATTAGCTCTCTGCTTGCAGCTTCGTGCTATACAGTTATTTTTACTATTATTTAAATTGAGGCCTGTCGTGGCGCAGCGGCACAAGCGTGTGACTATAACCGACAGGTTCTGGGTTCGATCCCCGGTCGAGGAAATGAAATATTTAATATTTTCAATTTAAATATTTAATGTTTCATTTCTTCGCTCTGGTAATAAGGCAAAGCGGCGTTGAGTTCCGCCACTCAACACGCAATGCCTCAAATTCGGCGGAAAGTGGGGAACGGAAATGGAACGGAGTGTCTTAACACTAGGTTCCCGGGTTCCCTCTGCCTACCCTGCCTCGTGCGGGATACAGCGTGAAACTAAAAAAAATTGAAGATATTTACTAAATTTAAAAAAACACAAAAATTTGAACGAAGCAGGATTTGAACCAAAAAATAGTAAAAATAATGAAGATATTTGTAAATAATTGGCGAGCCCTATCGTGGCGCTGGTTCACAAGTATGTACTGTAAAAGTGAAAGGTTGTGGGTTCAATCCTCATTCAAATAAATAAAATATTTAATATTTTCAATTAAAATATTTAATATTTTCATTTATTCGCTCTGGTAACAAGGCAAAGGGCGGCGTTCAGTTACGCCTCAACGCGCAGTACTCAAATTCGGTGGAAAGTGGAGAACCAAATTATATTATATGTTATGTACTACCAGTGTAATAACACAAAACACGGCGCGACGTCAGTTTAAAAATAACACTTTTAAGACAATATCTATATATTGAAAACTAAAATTCTAAGCTAAACGAACAAAATAAATTATATACTAAATGTTAAAAATAAAATAAAAAACAAAATAAAGAATGATCGCCAAAATATAATGATGAAAACTGCATTTAAGTCAAGTTAGTCGTTTCCGAGATTACCAAAGCCCAGACAAACAGACAAAATATTTAAAAATTATTATTATATAAGGCTTTTTTTAATATATTTTCCATGTACAGTATCGGCAGTGATCGTTTACAGATCTAATATAAATTTTAAAAGCTTATTAATTATTTATACCTTATATATTATTGATATAAAAACCTACCTTGCGACAAAGACACGATAGACCAATGGCCGGTGTGCTCGTGTACCATACTGGGCGACCCGGAATGGAACCCGCACCCCGTTGTGCAAGCGATACGATCGTTGAGGATACCGGACGTGTTCTGAAATAATAAAAGTGTATTTTTGAATGACAATTGATGAAGTACTGATGTTAATAACTTACATATTTTTTTTCCGTTTTTACTGTTGGACACTAGACCTGTCGTGGCGCAGCGGCACAAGTGTGTGGCTGTAACCGACAGGTTCTGGGTTCGATTCCCACTCGAGGAATTGAAATATTTAATATTTTCAATATAAATATTTCATTTTTCGCTCTGGTAATAAGGCAAAGCGCGGCGTTGAGTTCCGCCACTCAACACGCAATGCCTCAAATTCGGCGGAAAGTGTGGAACGAAAGTGGAACGGAGTGTCTTAACACTAGGTTCCCGAGTTCCCTCTGCCTACCCTGCCTTGTGCGAGATACAGCGTGAAGCTAAAAAAAAATGACACTTGTAAGATGCTTAGAGCTTTATTTTTAAGGTTCCTTATCTCAAAAATTAAAAAAAAAGAAACCCATATATTTTACTCAATTTTCTATCTGTCCGTACCAGTTACAATTTAAAAGTGAAATTATAATCAAATATACGTCTACGTTTCCTCTGAGTACAGAAAAAATAAGGTTCCCAGTCCATGTAATAAAAATTACGACCATTTATTCATAGTTTTTGCTGCATTTTTTATGAAATTTGCCGTCCTATTCAAAACCGATTATATACTAGGACGCTTCCCTCGGCGCCACATTATTGAAAAGGCAATCGGCATAAAGTAAGAAGTCATAATTGTTATACATTTCATACAACAAAAGTACGTAAGCACGCTCGCAAGCATAGCTTTACCAACTTTATTCACCGCGTAATCAGCATCTGTTAGGTAATTTTCTTATACATTTATCCCGTTTAAATATCATTTATATGATATTTAAACGGGAACCAAAGAGGGAACTTGCAATAAAAAAGAAAAAATTCTAAGCATATTAATATTACAAAAAAAACTATTACAAATTTAAAATAGTTGTTCTTTTCATAAAAAATACATACACTTAAATTTGTTAAATTTTATAAGTACTTCCCAATGACCTACAGTCCTTAATTGGTATGGAACCCTCGGTGAGCAAGTCCGACTCGCACTTGACCGGTTTTGTTATGTGTTTCCTATTTATATTAACTAAATTTATTAAATATTTTTAAAGCAAAGCGCGGCGTAGAGTTCCGCCACTCAACATCCAATGCCTCAAATTCGGCGGAAAGTGGGGAACGGAAGTGGAACGGAGTGTGTTAACACTAGGTTCCCGGGTTCCCTCTGCCTACCCTGCCTCGTGCGGGATACAGCGTGAAGCTAAAAAATAAAAAGAAAAAAAAATAACAAAAGTTCTGACATAGCTTGATAAGAACGTAATAGCTTAGCAGTCGATCTCTTGGACGATTTTTAAAAAGGGAGGGGTTCAAATCCCGTTACGTTCCAATTTTCACAACCGTCACGTTTTCTGAAATATTTTTTTCTTTACTGTGTGTGAAGTAAGACTTTAATAATGTTTAGAATAACTTTGGAATACTTACGAATCGTTCCGGGCTATCGTATAAAAAGCAAAGCTCGCGAGGCAACAAATGGAGACGTGATACTTCTTTCTCTTCATCTATAAAATCTCTTGGAACATCTGTAATAATACGGAGACTTATATTTTTATATATATATATATATATATATATATATATATATATATATATATATATATATATATATATATATATATATATATATCACACTTACCGCTTACAAAGTCTACATGAAAAATCTTTTCAGTAGTAACCTTCCCATTTTTGCCTATTAAGTAATTTTTGAAAGGCAAACAAGCTGGCACCATGTACTCTGCAACAATTTGACACAAATGTGTTAAGCTGACCTTTGTTTGGTAGATAGCGCTTATCTCAGAAACGGTCGGTTCACATTGAAAAAATACATTGACATTACTTTGAGAGAGAGAGAAGAGACTATGGACACTGTGTCTACCGCCAAAGTTCCCTGTGGCACATAAAATGTGTAATGAGTGTTACACAAACCTTAGTCAAATTTGCAAATAAAAACTGACAGAGCTCGGCTGGCTTTTTATATTTATTTATTACTTACACTACGCCAGAAAACAAACATAGAATTTTTAATTTTTTTTTTAGCTTTTTGCTGCATTCGGCACTTGACCAGATAGGCAAAGGGAACTTGGGAACCTAGCGCTCAAAATCTTCGTTCCCATAAATAATTTAAGACCTGTTTTACTATGGGGCAGCGCCGCTGATATAAATTCAATTTTTATACTGCAAAAAAGAGCCGTAAGATCTATTTATAATCTTAAAGCTCGAGATTCTCTGCGAGATGTTTTTAAGAATACAGGTATTCTGACGGTTGCTTCTCAATACATATTCTATAATGTTTTGTTTGTCCGGC